>JBBBDQ010001812.1:902500-1025000 GCA_037127315.1 Ascarosepion bandense
TATAACTGCATTTAGTTGCACATTGTGTACATTGTATGTGCACATTACAGACGAATAGGTACACGTAGACAAGTAATGCAGACACATTAACATACTTTATTACAGTAATGCTCATACACAAACACATACTAACACATACGTAGAAACATATTTCTGTTTAAAATTCTTAAACGAGGCTCTGTCACTGCTATATCGGGTCGGTGGGGTAATGGATAGCAGCTCAGATTGAGGAAGTGAAGAGCCGTGTTCCAGTCAAATTCATTTCATTCATTTACGTAGGAAAGGTATAACTCCATTTATTCTCGCAACTATGAGTATGTCGGATTTTGCAAGATTTGATTTCTCAAAAAATCCGACCTTACACATACCCAAACCTTTTCATGGGCCAATAAAAAAAGCAGATACATTTATACATTCATCAATAGAAAAAACAAAACAAAACTGAAGGAGACAACCACCATCTTTAAATTTGTTGTATTCCATTTTTTTTTTTTTTACTTTTTTCAGCGCAGTCTTATCGATTATTACATAAATTTTCCGATTTTCAAATAGAATTTGGAAAGTTTTCAATATTGAAACAATTTTAGGGGGGGGGGCTCACTTTCTCATACAACGTTATAGTAAATCGACCCTCCATTTTGGGACCACACGCGTTGGGATCACTTTGTCTTGATTTTTTGGGGACGAGTTGTTGCTCTTGTTTTTGTCTTTTTCAAGTTTTCTTCAGTTCTTACGATGGCATCTTTCTCGGAAAATACAAGAATGACTTTATTCAAAAATTTCGCAAAGGATTCAGTTGTTTAATTGCACAGGATAGATTTACTATAAGGCTGTATCAAAAACTGAGCCCTCTCCTCCAAAATTGTTTAAATGTTGAAATTTTTACAAATTTTTTTTATCAGTGGGAAAGTTTAGGGCTTAATCGATAAGATTGCACTAAAAAAAGTAATAAAAAAATGATAATCAACCAATTTACAGGTGGTGGTAATGTCGTACTAGCGAGTGGTTCCAAAATGGAGGATCGATTTACTATAGCGTTGTATGAAAAACTGAGCCCCCATAAAATTGTTTTTTGTTTTTTTTTGTTTTTTTGTCAATCGGAAAGTTTAGGGTGTAATCGATAAGACTGCACAGAAAAAGTAAAAAAAAAAAAGAAAAACAACAAATTTAAAAGTAGTAGTTGTCTCATTCAGGTCAGCTAACTTTCTTTCATAAGACAGTTGCTTTACTAAATTTTACCATATGTGAACGTCTGTGTAAACAAAATAAATACTATTTCTTATTTATTGGCCAATGAGAAGTTAGGAAAAATAAATCTAAAGGTTGATCCGATTCTATTCTCCATAAATAGGCGTGATTTTTCCTTTTCTTATCACAGAGTTAAAAATCGTCAACCGGACGTCTTATCCAAACGATATATATTTTTTTCACTCTCCCATTTTCTCCTCTTTCCGAAAACAAAAAAGAAAGAGGAACAAAGACATCATTTCCGTTTTTATTCTCATGGCTTCTGCTCCGATGAGCTTAGATCACTGGTGCCGCCCAAGCACGAATTTACACGAGATACTAGATTAGCAACTAGGTCCCACCCTTTTACAGTTAAACAAATAAGATGTAACCGTAAATTCTACTCCAACAGCTTCTTTTCTCGCGCTTCCCGCCTGTGGAACTCCCTTCCACAAGTCTGCTTTCCCGACAGTTACAATCTCCAGGTGTTTAAATGTAGGGTCAATAGACACCTCCTATCACACTAACTCCCAACTATTCTCACAACACTCTCATCTACCCAACCCTCATTCTCGGTATCCTCACCCGCCTATCACCCACCCTCTGTTATGTCCTATATTTAACCAGCCTTTCTCCTCTCTACGTAGCCCCCTGCACAGTAGTGGCAGTGACATGCCTTGCTCGGGGTGAAACGCTTATAAAAAAAAAAAAAAAAACTGAGGACGAAACTGTTCACCTCCTACAATTGTACACACGCACACAGTGAAACATAAACTTGTCTTTTATTTACAAATCCATTTTGTCTGACCTCAAGAAAAGTGAACTCTAAAAGATTCAAGGAAAACTTTATGAAGAATTTTAAAACATAAACATTATTTCATAAAAAATTAAAAATATGATTATAATTCTTCTCGTTAAATTTAAACTTTTAATACAAACGGGACCCATTTATCTTTCTTTGATATTTCTTCAAGCTTCTGATTTTTTTTCAAATGTGGTGGGCTCGGTTACGTTAGGCACTAAGACATTTCGCAAGCATAAACTATATATGAATTTGCTCGAGCAACAAGATTAGCAAATAGGTCCCAACCCTTTTACTGTGAAACCAATAAAATGTAAACCCAAATTCTACTCCATCAGCTTCTTTTCTCGCACTTCCCACCTGTGGAACTTCTTTCCATTTACTTGCTTCCCCGACAGCTGCAATCTTCAAGAATTTAAATGTAAAGTCAATAGTCATCTCCTATCTCACTAACCTGCGTCCTCTCTCTCATGCCCCTTTCTCCGTCCACTCCATTCTCATCAGTATTCTCATCCTTCTCTTACCCACTTCCTGACACCCCCTATAACCTGCCTCTCTTTCTCATAACTTTCCTCCTATGTTTCTCACTGCAAAACAGTGGCAGTAAAATGCCTTACTTAGGGCGATATGATTATAAAAAAAATAATAACCGACGCTCACTGCAGGTAAATAACAGGATAAATCTTGGCTCGCAACCAGTCTTCCACACTAAGGACTGGCAACCTACTGCAGGAAAATATCACGCTTAAAGACCGCTTGTAGAGCCAAAAAAGTCCCATGAAACTTCTACTAGAGAAGAAGCCGCCTCCACCCGCCCAGGGTGAATGCCCCAAGTATATATGGAGGAGATGAGGGGCACTTCCACGTGGTGTAGTAGACAGCAAGTTTGCCTCGCTAGATCAACCGCGAGTGAATAGTGAGTTCGATCCTCAGCGGGTGACCCGTACGTCCTCTCTTAGACCACATCGAAGGAAATCCTATTTTGAGTACTTCTCGCGAGATCAATTACGACTGAGAACTGTTTTATTATTATTATTATTATTATTGTTACAGACACAAGTTCCCACCAACTGTTATTGTTAATCCAATAAAAGCATTATTTTTACAAACCCAGATATGTTTCGGCTTTTAATGACCCACAAAAGGTTGATAAGCCGTAAAAAACAAATTGATCATTTTGACTGAATAGTGAGTTCGATTCTCAATGGGTGACCTGTACTTCCTCTCTTAGGCCACATCGAAGAAAATCCCAATTTGAGCACTTCTCGCTAGATCAATTAGGACTGATTACTGTTTTTGATCGTCTCTAGGTGCTCCCTTTTTTGGCCTTGTGCTACAAATTAGCTTAGTAAATATAGGAAGGGCGTGTAGATGGCGAAATGGATAGCGGCTGAGAATCGAGTTTGAATTCCAGTCAGATTCATTTACTTACGCACAAATAACCCTGGGAAAAGTATGCATTCCCCCAGTTATGGATTAAATAGTAGTTTTTGTATCTAAAATGATCATTATTACAGATACAAGTTCTCTCCAACTGTTAATGTTAATCCAATAAAGCATTATTTTTACAAAGCCAAATATGTCTCGGCTTTTAATGACCCACAAAGGGTTGATAAACCGTAAAAAACAAATTGATCATTTCGAACGTTTTTATGTAGGAGCCAAAAAATAACCTTCACTTTGTAAAAAAAAAGTATGTTTTTAAATAGATACCTTCATAGAAAACGCGATACTTAATTTTCAAAATACGTTTTTTAAATGAAAATTTTTGGGGTTTTTTTTAATTTTAGCTTCAGTTTTAAGCTAATAGATTAAATTTAATATTTTCAATAAACAAAATAATTCGCTGTTTTTGAAAAAGAATTTAAATTGACTGGAAGCTTTTTTTTTTTCTAAAATAACAGCTTAGCGTCATTTTAAGCACCTTTTATTGCAATGTAATTCTCTTTATTAAAAGCATCTTCCACTATTAAAAGACATTTTTCTGAAAGTTTATTTGAGGTATATTAGGTGATTTAAAGTTTAATTAATCTGATTTGAAACAAATATGACTTAATCTAATTTTAAAATATCGCAGTAATTCATTTTTAAACACGACGATGGTTGTTTATTTAAGATGTCCACATAGTGACAGGTTGAATGACAAATGGAAGATTATCTAATGTTTTTCCAAATCTGTAAAAATAATTAAGGAATATCTCATGAGCGTCTTTTTATAAGATTGTAGAAAATATTCTCTCGCAAATTGCTCGAATTTCGGGCCAGAAAAAGAAAAATGCTGACAATTCAACTCGCCGGTCCAATCTCGCCAACTGTTATCCACCTAACCAGTAAAAACTCACCTTCGCTTTGAGAACGACTGCTTTTATCGGCCGATCATTGAAAACCATTGGCCGACAACACAGAGAGGACGCCAAAGATTTGCATACACTCCCATAGCGACTCCTGCGGCGGACTTGTTTTGGGTATGTAATTTTCTTTTTCGCCGCATTTACGTCGTAGTATTAACGCGACGCGCTGTCGCTTGGTTTGACGAGGTAAGTCGCCGTTTTCTTCGCTATAAAGATTTTAAAATATTATCCGTAATCTAATACTTTAGATACTAATTTTAAATACTTTGACTTTGAACTTACTATAGTTACCATTCTTAATTTCTGATAATTCTGTGTATAAACCCCCATATCTAAACTTATTTATAAATGGAATTTTATCTGTGTGTGTGTGTGTCTGTGTGTGTATCCATTAACTATAGACTCCGAAAGGGCTGAACCGATTTTCTTAAAAATTTACACAGTTGTACTATAAGCGTCTACAAGTGTTCTTAACTAGTTTTTGTGTCGAGGTACCCCCGATAAATATCGAAAATCGATAATCGAAAAAATCCGGTTACAGAAGGAGTTGTCCGATTTTAATCAAATTTGATACACTCATAGACAAAGACAAAAGAAACGACATTCAGAAGTTTCAAGGTTGCAGTTCTTACAATAGTGCAGAAAATTGATAGTTTATATATATAAACGCAAGATGTTTGTGTGTGTATGTTTATCTGCCTGTATATCTGTATTTTTTCAACCATTTTATTTTATTTTTTGCTTCGGGTTATACTGCTAGTCTAAAAAAAAACGGCTCACTTATTCACGTACAATAAATCCAAAATTCTTTTTAAAATAATAGAGTTTGATGATTTGTACTAAGCTTTTTCATTTATGATTAGTAAACATAAGTTTTACTTAATAACAACTAGCAGTATAGCCCGGCGTTGCTCGGGTGTAATGAAAGCTTTAAAACTAATCCATGGTCCTGGAGCTCAGATTCTTTGGACGTTGGCACAAAAGACTAAAAAGCAATAGTTGTTTCCAGTTAAAGCGAAACCGTAGACTGAAAGAAAAATGAATGGATGTAAGTCAAATTTTGATTTCCTGGTATCGATATCAAATTTTCTGCACTATTGTAAGAACTGCAACCGTGAAACTTCTGAATGTCGTTTCTTATGTCTTTGTCTATGAGTGTATCAAATTTGATTAAAAACGGACCACTCCTTCTATAACCTGATTTTTTCGATTATCGGTTTTCGATATTTATCGGGGGTACCTCGACACAAAACCTAGCTAAGAACACTCGCAGACGCATATATTACAATTGTGTAAATTTTCAAGAAAATCGGTTCAGCCGTTTCGGAGTCTATAGGTAACGGACACACACACACACACACACACACACACACACACACACACACAAAGTTCCAATTATAAATAAGTTTTGATATCACCTAACGGGGGCAAAGAAATGGGTAAATTTAAAAGATTTGAAACCTTATAACTTATTTTAATATAAATTATGAAAAAATGAAAACAATTCTACTAAGATTTCATTATTAATCGAATTTTTTTCTGGCCTGTCGCCCATAATATAACTTATTCCTAAAAGCAATTAAAAGCTTTCTTGATGAAATAATGTCTTAGTATAATTGCTTTCTTTATTTTACCATTCAGAGCAGATTATCTGTAATTGGTCATTCTTTTAGACACGGCAAATAAATGACGAAAGAGTTTGTGCTAATTTTTAACCAATGCTGTAACTGGACAGACCAATTGCTTGCTTGAAGGTCATTTTAAGGTCATTCTTCAGTTAAGTGCCATACGTGATACACACACTGGGCGATCATGTCTCGAAATAGACATGACTGACTGGCCAGAAGATTTTCTATCCTGCTCTTTAAACTATAGCTCAAGAGAGAAGAGACGGATTGTATTAATAAGTAGTAATTAGTGGGGGATCAGTTTATTACTTAATAACAATAGAAAACTGATCCCCCTCTTTTTGCCGACTAGAAGCTTTACTTATATTTTCAATTATCTTCATTCAGTCAGTTAAGTGCCATACGTGATACACGCTTTGGGCGATCATGTCTCAAAAAGAGATACGACTGACTGAGCAGAAGATTTTCTATCCTGCTCTTTAAACTATAGCTGAAGGGGGAAGAAACTGATCGTTTTAATAAATAGTAATTAGTGGGGGATCAATTTATTACTTAATAGCTGTAGAAAACTGATCTCCCACTTTTTGTCCAGAGTTTAATTAATTTCTTATCCGCTACAAGATTAAGAGTAAAATTAACGTTGCATTTAAACTTTTAGAGATTGTAGCCATCAGAGAATCAAGCAAAGAGAAGTGGAATTCCACAAACGGGAGGTGAGAGGGAAAACTGATTGAGTAGAAGTGCCGGTTACGCTTGACTATTTTGACGGTAAAAGGGTGGGTCCTTGATGCCGATCTAGAAGTAGAATAAATTTTATGTGGTCCGGGCATCAGAGAAAAAGATCGTCAGAACTGAAACCTGTCCTGGAGTGATGGAAAACTGCATCCGGCAACAAGGCCTCTGATTGGGATGATGTGAGAAGCATGGAACCACCTCTTAATTACTGTTGTACCCAGGTATGGGCAAATAGTTGTCCCCCAAATCGGGGTCAAAACACTATGAAAGTATAAAAATAGACTTTTATAGATATATATACATTTTTGAAGGAAAATATTATCAACAATACATTTGTAAAGGAAACAAATTATTCTCAGCGAAACAATTTTGAATACAAATCTAGAAGATATCTTCAGTTTTCTAAAATATAAAAAATACAAAGAATTTTTCATCAAAATGTGACAAAATCAATCCTCTTACTATAACCGAACAATAAAAAAAATACCCTAAAACCCCACCTTTTTGCCATTAAATGATCCACAGAGGTTGATATGCCGTTAAACAAAACTCAAATTCAAATTCAGAAGCCGTAAAAATATATGTCTAAAAGACAGATTGAAGCCACATCACATTGGTGAGAAAGTGACTGAAGGCAAGCTGTTAAGTCTGGGTCGGCTACGTTGTAAATCCGAAGGCGCACTGGCGTGACCAAGGACGTATTTCAAAAACTAAGCAGAGTATTGGGAGACAGGAAGTTTTCGTTGGGTAGAAAGAAAAGATAACTGAACTGTTATATGTTATCTGTTCTATTATATAACAGTGAATGCTGATCAATTTCCTCAGAGATGGAGAGACTCAAAGTAACTAAAATGTGGTTCTACAGAAGGATGCTGAGAATACCACTGACTAACCTTGTGAGCAACGACAATGTTTTGGAGAGGATGCGAACGAAATAAAAAAATATACTCAACATCAAGAAGAAACAGCTGAGCTTTCTGGGACACGTAATGAGGAAAGAGGGATTTGAGAATGTAATACTCATGGGTCGCATAGAGAGAAAGAGAGACAGGGAAAAGCAACGCAAGACATATTTGATGGGTTTCATCAAGTTGATGGCGAAGTACTGTTTGGGAAAGATAAAAGAAAAAGTGTTACGAGCGACAAGGGATAGAGCTAAGTGGAGGTCCCTGATCGCCTACGTCCTAAGAGAACACGTCAAATAAAGAAGAAGAACATTTTATTTATATCTTGCAGGCCCCCAAACATCTTAACTTTATTGTATGTGGCCGGTCCTGGATATGACGGTAAATTGCATCCGGCAGCAAGGCCTCTGATTGGAAGACTGTGAGGAGCATGAAATCACCTCTTTTGCTGTTGTTCCCAGGTCCACCCTGACCCGGAGTGGTATCACTTGTTAGGGTCCCAGCTATAGACAAATAGTTGTCCCTCAAATTGGGGTCAAAACACAATGGAAGTATAAAAATAGACTTTCTAAGAAATATATACATAAAAATAGACTTTTATAGAAAGATATACATTATTCAAGGAAAATTTTACCGACAATACATTTTCGAAGAAAAAATATTATTACCATAACGCAGTTTGTAGAAAAAAACATATTGCCATAATACATTTTAAAGGAAAAAAATTACCAGCAATAGCTTTTTGATACAAAACTAGAAGACATCTTCAGTTTTCTAAAATAAAAATAAAACTTTTCATCAAAATCTGACTTAACCTTCTCACTTTTGTGGGATCTTCCCCTTTTGTATATGACAATGGACTCTACTGAGTGTATATATAATAATGCCATAGAGAGTTGTGGAAGATCTGGAATCTCAAAAGACCATAGGAGTCCTTTTTTTGACTTGCATGGTCACTTCAGACTGTCCTGACCTTGCTTTGGCGAGCGTCGGACTTTTTGTTGGAATCAAAAAAAAAAAAAAACCTTAATCACTTATTTGGATTGACTTCATTTTAAAAGAAAAAACCTTTTTGTATAGTTAAGTTTGTTTTTATTTTATTTATTTTCTTTTTCGTTTATTTACTTTGATCTTTTCTTTTTTATTCTTCTAGCTTTTTTTGTTTTTATTTTCGTATTTTTGACGGCTATATTTGTTTTTATTTAGGTCGGCCGTTTTGAATTTATTTTTTATTTTTCGTTTTTTTCAGTATCTGTTTGGCCTTAAGTGCCATATTTATATTTTTTTAATAGTAAATGTCCCTTTTTGACCTGAAGCTGAAGAATTAGATGATTTTTATTTTCTTCCACTTTAACTTTCCTTTTTTCAGCCCCTCCCCAGTTTTTCTTTTACGGAAGTAGCCGTTAGGAGACTTTTCGCTTTTTTGTTTGTTTTTTTGTATTTGTTTGTATTTGTTTTCTTTGTGCATTTGATTTAATTGTTAATTTGTAAAGTGTAATCCTAGTTCAAATTTATTTTTGTTAATTCTTTTATTTTTGAGTTTAGTTAAACCGATTAAATTTAATTTTAGACCCTCCCCCTATTTTCTTTGTCGGAAGTAGCCGTTTAGGCAACTCTTCGTTTTTCTGTTTGTTTTATTTTCTTTAAATTTCTTTGTGTATTTAGTTTATCGTAACTTGTAAAGTTTATTTTTGTATAAATTTGTTTTTCTTTTATTTTTAACCTCTCAAGAGGCTAACCTTTTTGCCGTCTAAGGCTAATTCTTAGTTTGGTAAAGTTTATTTTTGGCCGCTAAAGGCTAGTTTTTAATTTGCCAGGCGTTTTAATTGTTTGTCGTTACTGGCCAATCTTATTTGGTAATTTTAAATCCTTCGGGGTTTGTTGTTTTAATTTGAAAACAGTTTTTTGTCCTCTTTGTTGCTATTTTGTGTATAGTATTTATTTTTTTAAAATTATTTTTTCCCAAGTTACTCCCATTTCCCACCCTTTCCCATGCATTTAATTTAGTGGTGGAGAAATATAATTTGCTGTTGGCGTACTAAAATTTTAAAATGGCCGACAATAGTCGGTCAATAAAGAAAAAATTAAGCTTTGACCCCCCCCCCCCTGCAAGAGTCCTCCAGATAAAACTGATGAGGCATTTCCCCCACTTTCTGGGAAAGACGAGAATGACAAAGAAATTATGACAAAGACACCAGTGGCCGAGAATGGCCAAAAGGAGGCTAATGAAAAAGAAAAGACTCAAAAGACGCAAGACAAGACAACGAAAGATGCTGAGGCCGGGGAATCGCCCTGTGGCTGGAAGTCCCCTCCGAAATGCAAGATCAATCTGACGGAGTTCTTGGAGAGAGCTAAGAGCTACGCACACCTTGTAAAAGAAGGTGGGCTCTTAGAAGATCCCCAAGAATTGAAGAAGATTGAAAAAAGAATAGTGTCGGTCTTCGTGGTGGACAAGCGTACGCGCAAAATTTGTCGCAGCACGAAAGACACGGTGATAAAAGCACTGCAGTCGGCCGGGGTTAAGCCCTTGAGAATAGTTAAAGGTGCGGGCTTCTTCATGTGGGACGTACTGCTACCCACGCCAGAAGATTGCCTCAAAATGGCGACTGAAGATTTAATCACTAAAGATTACATAAGAACAGAGTACGATGGCAAAAGAAGGACCATTGTAGCAGTATATGAGGTTCCTCCTCAGGTTATCGGGGAGCATCTGGCTGCCTACTTTTCGCAGTTTGGCCAAATTTTAGATGCCTCCTGCGATGACCTGACCGGGGGATGGTCTTTAGAAATAATGATTGACCGCTATGCCTTCCTGACCATCTCCAACTGCCTTGACGTAGGGGGCCTGAGCTTGCCGGTGATCGTGTCCGGCCGCAAGCCAAAATGCTGGAGATGTGGAGAGACTGGTCACCTCTCCTCCTCCTGCCCAGAGAAGAAGGCCTCTGGAAGCCAGGCCCCAGACGACCAAAATCCCCCTCTGGCCGCTTCTGTTACATCCGTCTCGCCCGTAGTGGGCATGCCAATGCCCAGGACCGGTGTGGTAGTTCCCCCGGTTGGGAATAAAAATATTCCCTCACCCCGCGAAAAACCATCTCCAGCTGCAAGTGCAGCAACGGAGAAGGAAAAGGGGGTGTGGCTGGTTGTTGGCAGGGCCAGGGGGAAGCGCCAAGCAGCGGAACCTCGGTCCCCGGAGACCCCAAAGACTAAAGGCACGAACAGCCCCACTCCCTCCATCAGCAAGAAGGGCGATGCCTCGGCCTGGTCGGCTCCGAAACTGGAACAGCTTAAAAAAAGCATTCGACCCAGGTTATGAGAAGATACAAAGGATCAAAGAGCTCAAAAAGCAATTAGAAAAACGTCCTTTTCGCCCATCAGAGGAGTTAAAGAATCATCTGGCTCAACGTCCACCCCGCCCCTCGGCCTCTGCCCCGTCCTCCCCTCAAAAGAAAAAATCGGGCAAAAAAATTAATTCCTCACAAACCACCCGTAAACCGTCCCCTCGTAGTCGAGATCCCAGCCCCGTCATCAATTACTTTCGAATGTCACCATGTCTCTCTCCCTGTCCCTCTCCCCCAAAACAGTTACCCCCTCCAGCCAAAAGACAGAGAAGCCCATCTTCTGAGGACAAAGAGGCACGGAAAAAAACGGCCAAAGTGCCATACAGGCAAGGGGAGGACATCTGCCGTATTTCCCCGGCACAGGCTGAAAGATCCAAGAATTTTGGCAATAGAATTAAGCAATTGAAGGCGCTGCTGGCGATGAAAAGATGCGGGAGAAAAAGATGTGGAAGTACCCGGAAATTTCCCAAACACTCAAAGGATACTAACTGTCATCCGCACTGGGCCGGGGGCGCGGCAGACTTGGGGCATGGTCGAGGAGGCTGCCAAAGTAATATCCCTGACACCACCATTTGTGATCACCAAATCAGAACGGCTAACAAACTTGTAAAAATTTTGTTCAGGACGGGTCCCGGTTTTGGTTCATCCCTCCCTCTATAGGGCTCTGAAACTAACCTTTCCCTGGGATGTTGGCGGCGTCTCCTCTGACGGCACTATCAAGAATGAGATGGGCCATGGGTCAATGGGAGAGGTTGTCGGCATTCTTTCCCCGTCCATGTTCTGTCCAGGACCCCAACCCTAATTACGTATCATTATGGCTCTCGGGTTAGCAAGTTTGAATGCCCGGGGGCTGAGGTCAGAGTTTCGGAGGGTGCGACTCCTTCATGATCTCCAGCGCCTCGGGGTGGATGTTTGCTGTTTGCAGGAAACCCGGTTTTTAGCTGGCGACTATGAGGGCATACTGTCTAGGGATTACGATCTCTATTCAGCATGTTTTGATGGTCGCTCTAGAGGTGTTTATTGGCTAGTGAGCAAGTCTTTAGGAGCGGTGTGTGCGCTTGTCTTCGCGGATCCAGCGGGCAGGATTTGTGTGCTGGATATTACCATAAAGGAGAAGTCTTTTCGGCTCATTGGGGTTTATGCGCCCAATGTCCATAGGGAGCGTCCTGCTTTGTTTCGGCAGCTCGAGTCGTTCTTTGGAACATCGAGGCGGGTAATTTTAGCGGGGGATTGGAAATCCGTCCTTGACCCTGAGAAAGATCGTATAGGAGAAAGATCGGGTACTAACAACCCGGATGTGAAACCATTTCGGGAATTTCTCGGCAGGAATGATCTTGTCGATAAATACCGAAATAACACCCCCGGGAGGTAGTGTGGACTTGGACTAATAGGGGCAGCTCGGCTTCGAAGGTACGCGCTAGCTACCTCGACCGAGTCCTAGTTAGGAGAGACGACGTAGGTCTCTTAGGTTGTCCAAGTTTCCATTCGATAGTTTACACGGATCATAGTCTCGTCCGGGTTCGTGTAAACTTAGATAAGCCTAAGGTTACGTTGGCTGGCTACTGGAAATTGAACGTGTCATTATTTGATAGCCAAGATTTCCAGCACCAGCTATTACTAACACTAAAGCGGGAACTGACGGGGGCTGTGGTTGGGAATAAGTGGTGGGACACACTAAAATCCAAACTTAGGTCGTTTCCTGCCGACTATAGCCGTCGGCTCAACTTAGCTAATTTAGCGGCGCAAACGGCAGTAGAAAAGAAAGTCGATCGGGCAGTGAAATCCCGTAATAGTGGGGACGTAGCCTTAGCTAGGGCCGAGCTGGCCTCCTTGCTTATCAAGAAGGATCAAGCTCTGGTAGTTAGGGCTAGGCTAAAAAGAATGTCTTCTGAGGCAACGAATATGGCCGCAGAATTGCGTGCAGAGGAAGCTAGGCAAGCAGTCAATCGGCATATCAAGGACATCACATTGCCGGATGGACGTACCGTGACTACAGACGTGGGTATATGTGGGGCTTTTCGTGATTACTTCCAGGATCTTTTCACCAGGGAGCCCGGTCTGAGCTCGGCTCAGTTCGATACCTATTTGGCTGACTTTCCCCGCCTCGAGGCGGCTGAAGCGGCTGGGTGCGAGGGGCCCATAACAGAGTCGGAAATCTGGGATGCGCTGAAATTGGTTGGCCGGGACAAAACTCCAGGATTGGATGGTCTTCCCTACGAAATGTACTTGAGGCAGTCGTCCGTTTTTGTTCCTCTGCTGGCTCTTGTTTATAACAACTGGATGGAGCAGGGGTCTATACCTCGACGCTTCACCAGGGGTGTAATCAAGTTGCTTCGCAAGAGCAAGGGCGATGGGGGTGGCATAGATAATTATCGGCCTTTAACGATGTTAAACACTGACTTGGCCCGCCGTTTGCAGGCTGTCCTCCCTAGTCTGATTGGCCCCGAGCAGACTTGTACTGTGAAGGGCAGGACTATTCAGGACAACCTTCATTTGGTACGCCTGATCATCGAGAAAACCGACACTGAAGCCGCGCTGATCAATTTGGATCAGTCCAAGGCATTCGATAGGGTTGACCATCGGTTTTTGGAGTCTGTCCTTTCTGCCGCCGGTTTCGGGCCGTACTTTCGCTCCTGGATCCGATTGCTGTATGAGTCTCCCGGTGCGCTGGTGGAAGTGAATGGGGTAAGATCGAAGCCTTTCACATTATCTCGCTCCATTCGTCAAGGTTGTCCACTTTCGCCTTTGCTTTACGTTCTTACGTTGGAGCCTTTCCTTCGCAAGTTAAAGGCGAATCCGGTCCTTCGCGGAATTTCCCTACCTGGTGCTACCACCTCGGCCAGGTACTCCGCCTATGCTGACGACGTTTCGGTTTTTGTGTCGAGCAAAGCCGAGATTGACGAAGTTAGCAAAGAAATCAGATGTTATGAGACGGTGACAGGGGCCAAGATTAATCGCGATAAGTCTGTTGGCTTGCGATTGGGTGCGTGGAAGGGAGTTTCTCTTCCCGGACCTTTCCTCTGGACGGACGGGCCGATCAAGATTCTCGGCGTCTTTTTCGGTCCTGATCTCCAGTTGGAAATGAATTGGTCGGAGGTTCGAGAGAAGGCCGAGGGCGCAGTTCGTCTGTGGACTCGGAGGAATCTTTCCTTAAAGGGGAGGGCGGAAGTATGTGCCTCGCACATCTACCCGATTCTTCTTTACCGACTTTCCGTACTTCCTCTCCCGTGTGCCATTCGTTTGGGACTAATACAGCTCTTGTTCTCCTTCCTTTGGGGAGAAGGCAAGGCTCCCAAGGTGCGTCGCGAGATCTGTTACCTTCATCCTTCTGAGGGCGGTCTGGGCATGCCTAGCGTTGAGATTCGTCAACACACGCTTCGCATTAGATTCCTGGATCGAATGTGTATGCTGGCGGATGAGAACGGCGCCCTCGTTAAAGAGGACGTCCATAAAAACTTTCCATCCCTGAGAAGTGTGCATTTGTCGGAGGAGGAGGCCGGCCGTATATAAAGAATGTCGTTTGGCTCTCCAGTTTCTCTTGCGGGCTACGGATTCCTGAATTGACTAACCCGTGTTCCAGTTTGTATATATTTGTTCAACATAATTTACTTTTTCTATCTCCATCTCTGCTTTTGTTATTTATAATTTTGTGTGGTCTCTCAAACAGATTCCACAACAGTATACATAAAGAAAACACAACACATCATCTGAAGTGGTTATAAATTATAAATTTCCTAACAGCAAGCCTAGCAATTAATGTGAGAGAGAAAGAGAGAGAGAGAGAGAAAGAGAGGAGGAGGAGAAGAGAAAGAAATGTTATATTACTCCACTGGATCTATTATCACGATCGTCTTGACAGCCAACGACGGTGACTGGGTGTAGAGTAGGAGGATGATCAGAGAGAGAACCGCAAATGCAAGAGTTGTCAGGAGTTTTCTTCTCTGTGTTCTCGCGCCAGAACCCCCAGACTTCTATAACCCAAATTTCCTATCCATTTTTGCTTTATTGAGTAGTCGCTTAATTGACGCCATCTAGGGCCAGATACATCTGTCAATCATCTTCGCCGGCTATCGCCTTTCAAGCCGGTTTTCGGTTGAGTTTTCTGCCTTTGATCTTATTCCTCGTCGCCACCATCCACGGCCAGGTATTTTTTGTCAATCATATCTTTGTCGGCTATCACCTGTGTTTCCGCGTTTTGATGTTGCACCCCACTGCCACCAAGGTCAAAGTAATTATAGAAAGAAAGAAAGAAAGAAAGAAAAAAGAAAGAAATAGACTAATTGTTATGGTGAAACACACCTATTCCTCAGATAATAGACTCTCCCTTCTATATTAATAAGAGTTAACAGGAAGTTAACTCGAGAAGTTATTGGGAAGTTCTTGGGAGTTCTTAGAATTTCTAGTGAGTTCTTTAGAGTTCTATTGAAGTTCAGTAGAACTACTAGGCAGTTGAAATTAGTCGGCAGTTATTCGAATACTAAGGAGTCAGCTTACAGTGGAAGATTACCAAGTTCCTAACATTTTGGGTGCGTTAAGTCGATTAGCAACCGACAAAGCACGATTATAACCTTCAGTGCGAAAACTAATCCACAACACTAAAAAATCATTCGAAAATTTTCTGCCGTGAAAATATTTTCAAATATATATTTTTTTAACAACTCGATAGTATATCGGTTTTATCTTTCCCAATATGATTAAAAGACGAATGAAAAAATGCGGAGAGACACGGGAGACATCCAGTAACTAGACAAGTGAAATAATTAATCTTTTTTTTGTTTAAATTCAAGAACTTTTTTGATAGAGCAACGCATCCTTTCTTTTTTGTTTCTTTTTCTATTTTTGCCGTTCGTTATTCTCCAAATAATGCAAATGTTTTCTCTCTTTTTCATTCTTCTTCCTTCCGTCAGCGTCTTCTGTCGACCTATTTCTGTCTTTTCCGCCAGCCTTACTTTTATCGTCTGTTTCACACTTTCTTTGATTTCTTTTTTCTCTTTAGGTCCCAACACGCACATATGCACACACACATAGACAAACAAACGAACACATACACAAACAAACGAACAACATGAGCCAATCTGATAGTAAAAACAATTGAGTTTGCATAATACTCAGCCTGGAGATGTTATGCGCATGCGTAATAACTTGCCCAATAATTTCACACGATTTTATTTGTTTTTCCGGTGCAATCATAAACGTACAAAATACACTTCCGTCGGCACCCTTTCCTGTCCATCTCTTTTCAAATTATTCTTTGTTTTTTATGTTATTTTTTTTTTTTAATTTCCTGTGTTCTAGAATTAACCGACAAAATAATTTAACCTAACAAAATTGACTTTTTATTATAATGATATTTTTTATCGTTTTTGTGTTTCTTATTAAATATGAATGATATAAACAAGGAAAGAGATGAATTATGAATTACAGAAGAAAAATATGGAGTTGACGTTACGGATTAATAAAAAGAAAGGAAAAAAGAAAAGATCGTCTGATGTTATCAAAAACGTATATATAAACAAATAATTAGTATAAACGTCGAGAATAAAAAAAGAAACTTCAAAGTAAAAAAGAAAAACGGATATGAAAGATTTTAAAATGAATGAGAACAAATAAAAGAAATTTAAGCATGAACGAAAGAAAGAAAGAGAAAAGAAGGAAGAAAAGGAAAGTTTTTAAGTCGAAACAGAAAAATTGGGAGAAATTCATTAATCAAAGAAAGAAAGAGAAAAGAAGGAAGAAAAGGAAAGTTTTTAAGTCGAAACAGAAAAATGGGAGAAATTCATTAATCAAAGAAAGAAAGAAAGAAAGAGAAAAGAAGGAAGAAAAGGAAAGTTTTTAAGTCGAAACAAAAAAATGGGAGAAATTCATTAATCAAAGAAAGAAAGAAAGAGAAAAGAAGGAAGAAAAGGAAAGTTTTTAAGTCGAAACAGAAAAATTGGGAGAAATTCATTAATCAAAGAAAGAAAGAAAGAAAGAGAAAAGAAGGAAGAAAAGGAAAGTTTTTAAGTCGAAACAGAAAAATGGGAGAAATTCATTAATCAAAGAAAGAAAGAAAGAGAAAAGAAGGAAGAAAAGGAAAGTTTTTAAGTCGAAACAGAAAAATGGGAGAAATTAATTAATCAAAGAAAGAAAGAAAGAAAGAGAAAAGAAGGAAGAAAAGGAAAGTTTTTAAGTCGAAACAGAAAAATTGGGAGAAATTCATTAATCAAAGAAAGAAAGAAAGCATAAGATGTCGAAAAATTAAAATGTAAAAGAGGCGAAGAAAAAAAATGTAAGAGGAAGAAAATTGTCTTAATCTTTTTAAATGCTTTTTTATGATCATATCGCCCCAAGCAAGGCATTTTACTGACACTGTTTTGCAGGGGGTTACATAGGAGGAAAGTAAAGAGAAAGAGTGACAGGTTACAGGAAGTGGGTAAGAGAAGGATGAAAATACTGATGAGAGTGGAGTGGACGGAGAAAGGAGCATGAGAGAGAGGATGCAGGTTAATAGCATAGGAGATGACGACTTTTCTTGGAGATTGTAGCTGTCGGGAAAGCAAGTAAGGCGGGAAGTGCGTGAAAAGAAGCTGTTGGAGTAGAATTTGCTTTTAGATTTTATTGGTTTCATAGTAAAAGGTTAGGACCGAGTTGCTAATGTTGTAGCTCGAATAAATTCATATATAAGGGGGCACCAGTGAGCTAAGTTCATCTGAGCAGAAACCGTTAAAGTATTTGTAGAAGAGACACAGGGAAGCCACATTGCGCCGGTGAGAAAGTCATGAGAAAGAGTGACAGGTTATAGTGGGTGTCAGGAAGAGGGTAAAAGAAGGATGAGAATACTGATGAGAGTGGAGTGGATGAAGAAAGGAGCATGAGAGAGTGGATGCAAGTTAGTGAGATAGGAGATGACTATTGACTTTACATTTGAATTCTTGAAGATTGTAGCTGTTGGGAAAGCAAGTAAACGGAAGGGAATTCCACAGGTGGGAAGTGCGAGAAAAGAAGCTGTTGAAGTAGAATTTGCGTTTACAATTTATTGGTTTCACAGTAAAAGGGTGGGATCTAGTTGCTAATCTTGTGGCTCGAGTAAATTCATACATAGGGGGCACCAGTGAGCTAAGTTCATCGGAGCAGAAACCGTGAAATATTTGTAGAAGAGACACAAGTATTCAAAAGAATAATAATATAAAAAAACAGGGGAAAAGACGGCATTATAAATGAAAAAAGAGGAAGAAAGAACAAAATTGACCCGAATTCTTTAAATTGAAAGAAAGAATATAGGAAAATAAGACATTTTATAAAGTAAGTAAAACACAGGAAGATCTCAATAGAAACGAAGAAAAGAGTGCTAGACTGCTACGTGATGTCAGTTCTTCAGTACGGCTGTGAATGCTGGACAATATCATCGAAAATGAGGACAAAACTGGAAGCGGCCGAAATGTGGTTCTACAGAAGGATGCTACGGATATCGTGGACTGAGCATACAAGCAACGACGAAGTGTTAGAAAGAATGGCAACAAAAAGGAAATTGATGCTGAGCATCAGGAAGAGACAACTGAAGTTCCTGGGACATGCAATGAGGAAGGAGAGCCTGGAGAACCTGATACTGACTGGTCAGATAGAAGGAAGGAGAGACAGAGGAAGGCAGCGGATAACATATCTGCAGAGTCTGATCAGGTGGATGACGGAACGAGGGTTGCCAGGAGCAACAGGAGCAAACATACTAAGAGCCACAAGGGATAGGGAGACGTGGAGATCCATGATCGCCTACGTCCTGAAGGGACAGGGCACATAGAAGAAGAAGAACAAATACATACAAAAAGCAGCTAAAAAAGGAGTAGGCGATTTTATAAATGCAATGAAGATCAGCGGAAGAAAGAACGTTGAATAAATAAATAATGAAAGAAAAAGAAGGAAACTTCAAAAGGTTGCAGTAACAAATATGAAAATCAAAAATGAAAGTATAGAAAAAAGTAAATAAAAACTTGAAAATAATTCGTTGAATTAGAAAGAAAAATTGGACAGAAAGAAAGAAAGAAAGAAGTATTATGTTTGAGTGACCGGAAATGCAAAGAAAGGAAGAAAGAAAAGTGAACGCAACGAAATGCTTAGAAAGAAAGAAAGAATAAAAGGAAATGCTGAGGAAGGAAATTGAACAGAATGAAATAGAAAGAAAGAAAGAAAGAAAGAAAGAAGTATTATGTTTGAGTGACCGGAAATGCAAAGAAAGGAAGAAAGAAAAGTGAACGCAACGAAATGCTTAGAAAGAAAGAAAGATAGAATGAGAGAATTAAAGAAAGAAAGAAAGAAAGAAAGAATAAAAAAAGAAAAAATTAAAGAAAGAAAAAAAGAATAAAAGGAAATGCCGAGGAAGGAAATTGAACAGAAAGAAAGAAAGAAAGAAAGAAAGAAGTATTAAGTTTGAGCGGCCGGAAATGCGAAGAAAGAAAAGTGAACGCAACGAAATGCTTAGAAAGAAAGAAAGAAAGAAAGAAAGAAAGAAAGAAAGAAAGAAAGAATAAATAAAAAAAGAAAGAATTAAAGAAAGAAAAAATAATTTTAAAAAATGCCGAGAAAGGAAATTGAACAAAATGAAATGTAAAGAAAGAAAGAATAAATGAAAACAGAAAGAATTAAAGAAAGAAAAAATAAAAGGAAATACAGAGGAAGGAAATTGAACAGAATGAAATAGAAAAATGAGTGGAATTAAATGCTTAGAAAGAAACAAACAAACAAACAAAACAAAAGTGAAAGTGAAAGAAATGATGAAACAAAGAAAGAAAGACAGATAAATGAATGGAATGGAATGCTTAAAAAGAAACAAGAAAGAAACAATGAATGAATTAATAAATGAAAGAAAGAATGAAAGAAATATAATTGAATAAAAAATAAATGTAGAAAAAGATTGAAAAGTGAATCGAAAAGAAAACATTTTTTCGTCCTTTAACTTCGTTTTTTTTATTATTTCCGTTTTGTTTCTCTTTTTTATTTGTTTTGATTTTTTCTGTTTATTAATTGCGTTCTTCTGGTTTTTGCTTTATTTTCGTGATTTTTTTTTTTTTTAGGCTTTTTATTTTATTATTTTTTTATTTTGTTTTCTGTTTTGTTTTTCGCCTTTCTTTAGTTGTTTTGTCTTTGTCTTATTTGTTTTATTTTGAATTTTGTGTTTTGTTTTATGACTTTTTATTTTAGTTTTTTGGGGGCTGCACTGTTATTTGTGTTTTTTTTTTTGTTTTTTTTGCTTTTGTTTTAGCCTCGTTTGCATTGTTTTGTTTATTGGCTTT
Source organism: Ascarosepion bandense (assembly GCA_037127315.1). NCBI lineage: Eukaryota > Metazoa > Mollusca > Cephalopoda > Sepiida > Sepiidae > Ascarosepion > Ascarosepion bandense. The sequence continues at coordinate 922,750 of JBBBDQ010001812.1, forward strand.
TTTTTTTCTATTTCTTATGCCTTTTTTGTTTTTGTCGTTTTTAGTTTGGTTTTTTTTTTTGTCCTTTTTGCTTGTTTAACTTCTGCTTCATTCTGTTATTTTGTGCTTTTTTGTTTTGTTTATTTATATCCTTTTTTCTCTTCTTTTCTTCTTTTCTTCTTTTTGATTTTCTTTCTTTTTCACTCTTAAATCTCTTACATTTTTTCTAATTCATCGAACAAACTTTCATTTTCTTCTTTCTTTCTTTCACGCTTTCTTTATTTCTTTCTTTCTTTCTTTAACTTCTAAATTTCTTACATTTTTTCTCATTCTTCCTACAAACTTTCATTTTGCCCTTCTTTCTTTCTTTCTTTCTTTCTTTCTTTCTTTCTTTAACGCTTTCTTTCTTGGACTCCTAAATATCATACATTTGTTCTCATTCATCTAACAAACATTCATTTTCCCCTTTCTTTCTTTCTTTAACGCTTTCTTTCTTTTTTTCTTTCTTTCACTCCTAAATTTCTTACATTTGTTCTCATTCCTCTTACAAACTTTCATTTTTCCCTTCTTTTTCTTCGTTCCTTTCTTTCTTTCCTTCTTGAATTGTTTCTTTCTTTCTTTTACTTCTAATTTTTTATTTCTTCTCATTCATCTTACAAACTTTCTTTTCCTTTTTTCATTTCTTTCTTTTTTCTTTCTTTCACTACTAAAGTAATTAAACTTTGTTTTCTTTCTTTCTTTCTTTCTTTCACTCCTAAAATTCTTATATTTGTATTTTTTCTTTTTTTCTTCTGTTTGTTTTTATTTTTTCGTTTACTCTTTTCTTATCTTCTCTTTCTTTTGCTTTGTCTCATCTTCTTTTTAGTTTTCTTCCATTTGCAATTTTTAGTCTCTTTTTTACCGTTGATTAGACTATTCTTTGTTTAAGAATTACCATTTCACTTCGTAAAACTTTCAGTTGCCACCAATTTTCTTCAAAGGAAACACGACGAGGGAACAATTCAGGGACAACATTTTGGAAATGTTTCATAATTCTTGTTGCGTCCCAATTTCAATTCGAAGACGGTCAGTATATTTGCCCCTCCCACCTGTTTCTGGTCCTTTGTTGAATTTTTCATTCCATTATGTCGTTTGCACTTCTAATGATTTGGGATTTAGTCATGGACCTCGAAAGATTCAAAAGACAAGTAAAGAATGACAATACAAGATGTTGAATGAATCGTAAAAAAAAAAAAAACACAGACGAAAATTAAATATAAAATGATAATTTAATATTTTTCGCCCTGTTCCAACAAAATCTTGAATTTTTCTTTATATTTTCATAATTCTCCATTGTTGTAATTTGTTCGAATCCATTAAAATTCTTTTCTTTCTATTTTTCTTTCTTTCTTTTTTTCTTTCTTTCTTTCTAATTAAAATATCACCTTTTTTCTCTCGTTTTCTAATTATCCCACACTTTCTTTTTTTTCTTTATTTATTTATTTACTTATATCTTTTATTTTTTAATTTTCTATCTTTTCAGTTTTATTGTTTTTCTTTCTTTCTTTTTTCCTTTTCGAAATGATTTTGTTTCTTTGCATTTCGTTTTTTCGTTCTTTTTTTCTTCATGTCTTTAATCTTTCTTTATTTTGTTTTTTTCTTTCTTAGATATTTTCTTTCTTTCTTTTTGCCCCATTATTCCTCTTGAATTTTTCTTCTCTCTATAGAAATTTATATTTATAACTAGCAGTACAGCCCGGTGTTGCTCGGGTGCAATGAAAGCTTTAAAACTAATCCATGGTCCTGGAGCTCAGACTCTTTGGACGTGAGCACGAAAGACTAAAAAGCAATAGTTGTTTCCAGTTAAAGCGAAACCGTAGACTGAAAGAAAAATGAATGGATGTAAATCAAATTTTGATTTCCTGGTATCGATCTCAAATATTTTTTTTTCGTTATAAACTGAATTTTGAAGGCTAAATAAGTCCTCTGAGTAAATGGTATTATGGCTGAGACTAAGAACTACAATTATAACTACTTAGAGCCAAACCCGAAGCAAAAACTAAAATAAAAGGGCTGAAAAAATACAGACATACATGCAAATAAACAGACACACACACAAACATCTTGCCTTTTATATTGTCGATTTTCTCCACTATTCTAAGAACTGCAACTTTGAAACTTCTAAATATCGTTTCTTATGTCTTTGTCTATGAGTGTATAAAATTAGATCAAAAATCGGATCAATCCGTCTATTACCCGATTTTTCGATTAACTATTTTCGATATTCATCGGGGGTAACTCGACACAAAACCTAGCTAAGAACACTCGCAGATGCTTAGAGTACAACTGTGTAAATTTTCAAGAAAATCGGTTCAGTCGTTTCGGAGTCTATAGGTAACGGACACAAACACACACAGGCACACACACACAGACAAAGTACCATTTATAAATAAGTTTAGATAGATTTTCTTTTATTCTTTTTTTCTTTCTCTTTTCATTCATTCTACAATGATTTTGGTCTTTGCAATTCTTTCATATAATCTTTTTGTTTTTTCTTTCTATGTGTCTGTTTATTTAATTTTGTTTCTCTTTCATTCATTTCTTTTCTTTACTTCCGTCATTGGTTTTCTTCCCTTCTTTATTTATTCAGTAATTTTCTTTCTTTTCTTTCTTTCTCTTTTTGTTCATTCTACAATTGTTTTGTCTTTTTCATTGTTTTCTTATTATCTTTTTTTTATCTATGTTTGCGTGTATTTTTCTTTCATTTCATTTCTTTCCTTCTTTCGTTGCTTTTCTTTCTTTGTTTATATAATTGTTTCATAATTTTATTTCTTTTCGTTTTCCTGTTTTTATCTTTCTTTTTCCCCCGAAATTATTTTTCTTTGTATTTAATTCTTTCTTTCTTTCTTTTTTTTTTCGTTTTGATATAGCTTTCTTTATTTCGTGGAATGTTAACTCATTCCCCTTCATTAAGACCTTCGTGTGATGCGTGTGGTTTGAGACAAGATCTTTACTCATTTCAATTTATAAAATCACTAGTCAGCTAACAAAATCGTGGAAAACCATTTGTGCTACCCTGGGCAAAATGCCGAAAAGCATCCTGCTTTAGACAGCCAGTTTAAACTCAAATTTGCAAGAATACACAGACGAATTTCATAGAAAAACGAAAGATTTTATTCCTCGAATTAGGTAAAAAATCTGAAAGAAAAATGAACAAAACAAAGATCAGTCCACTGCGACGACGAATACAGAAATAAAAGAGAGAAAAGGAAAGGCTAGAAACAGGGACGGGAGCAAGCGAGAACAAAGAAGAAAAGGAAAGGCTAACCACTCCTACCAGGAGGCCTGATAAAGCAGTAAAACCGTTTTTAAATTTAACAAGGCAACAAATTTGGAAATGCAGCTCAGCGTTTATATCAAGAAATAGGCAATTACAACAATGGACGTGGTAAAGGCCTGACTATACGGCTGAGCAAATTCTGGACAAAAGGATCTTTATTTCTTTTCTAAATATGTATTTTGGGCCAGAAGAACGAGCAACACAGAGATAAAGAGGTAACAACTATTCGCTGTGCTGCAATAATGCGTTTACATACAAAGGAGATGAAAAGGTTAAAGAAGAATGAAATAACATACCAAAGTTCTATGAAACAGCGGAGAGGCGAATAGTGCGTGTGGATAGAGGGACCGACATAGAGAATCCCGCCAAAGGCCAATCTCGCTCAAGTGGACTTATCATGTTGCCGAGAGTGGGTAAAAAAAACGGTAGGGACAGGAAATTAAAACAAAAGGAAGCATAGTCTATATTAGAAAGCACAATAATGAAAGAGAAGGGAAAACAAATAAAATAGAATAAAAAACAGTAACAAGAAAGACGTCGCAGTGAGACGAAAGGTAAAAAGGTAAACAAACAAAAAAAAAAACGGTGTCCAAAAGAATTTGTCCTTGTTGACAAAAGGTCCGAGTTACGAACGTGACACCATGTAAAATGAAAAATTATTATTTGTGCCATCCGTCTAGTGAGTCTTTCTTCGCTACTGTTTTAAAGCCAACCGCTTTTAAGCTTTAAACACACAATTATGGTGGTTTCTTTTAAACTACGAGACCTACCGCTTAGTTGCATTTCACTACATGGAATATTCGAGTATTTTTTTAAGGCCAAGAGCAACAAATTTTGCATTACTGCACCTCTTGACCCGGCCTCAAGTAGAATCATTACATTGTGTCAATAGCTAAATCCACTGCTAGAAAGGTTCACTTTGTCGGGTCAAGAAGTTTTTTTCCGCCTGAATCCATCTTGCACATATACAAATAAACCATCCGTCAATGCATAGAATACTGCTGTTCATCTCAGTGTTCTCAACAGGCTCCAAAGAAGAATCTGTTATGTGATCGGTCCCGACTTGGCAACTTGACTCCAGCCACTTTCTTGTGGCTTCCCTCTGTCTATTCTACAAATATTTTCATGGCTTCTGCTCTGACGAACTTAAGTTACTGGTGCTCCCGCCACAAGAATTTACTCGTGCAAGCAGACTGGCAACAAGATCCCATCCATACAGGCAAATAAACAGACACACACACAAACATCTTGCCTTTTATATTGAAGAAGAAACGGATTTTATTAATAAGTAGTAATTAGTGGGGGATCAGTTTGTTACTTAATAACAATAGAAAACTGATCCCCCACTTTTTGCTCAGTAGAAGCTTTACTTATCTTTCCAACTATTATCTTCATTCAGTCAGTTAAATGCCATACGTGATACACGCTTAAGAGATCATTTCTTGAAAGAGACATGGATAACTGGAAAGGAAATTTTCCTGCAGTAGGTTGCCATTGCTTTCTGCGGTAGACTGGTTGCCAGCCAAGACTATGGAACCCAATCTGACCTATTATCTGACCAATAACTGGAGAAAAGAGACAGATACCTTTCCCAAGGGTATTTATGCAAGGAATTCAATTGGAATTCGAACTCGGCTCCCTGATTTGTCATTCCGAGTTGATATCCACTGCACCACAACGCGCATCAAAGACATAATTTTTATTAATTTTCATAGCTTATGACCAGCAGTGTATCTATAATTTAACCCGAGATTAAGAGGCTTATATTGTAGTAGTCGGGAAAGCATCACTTCTGGTCTTAGTTATATGCATTAGAGGTTTGCAGAAATATGTATTTTAGTTTAACTATCTCCTTACTAAGACACACAAGCCCACATTAGCACACACATACATGTATCCATATTCATATACTACCGACCATAATTATTAGGCCACCCCAGTGTTTTCAAAAAATTATATATTTCATATATATATATAGAGAGAGAGAAAGAGATAGAGAGGGGTTTCATTGAAAAAGACAGACAAGGTATTATCATTGAGTTTTATTTACCTAATTTTTCGTATGTTTTTCTTTTCATAACAAATTATATAGGAACAATCCAAATGTTTTTGTATTTCCGAACGCTTTCTACTATACTTTTAGCCATTAGGAAGGATTAATATTATTATACAGGTAATTGAATATGAGTAGAGTTTATGTATTCCGTACACGGTAAGAACATTGTTACCGTGTGTGTGTGTGTGTGTGTGTGTGTGTGTTTGTGCATAAGTGTTTGTATATTATTAAGAAGTCTGTAGTGTATATCTAATCTAAACTTATTTATAAATGGAACTTTGTGTGTGTGTCTGTGTGTGTGTCCGTTACTTTTAGACTCCGAAACGGCTGAACCGATTTTCTTGAAAATTTACACAGTTGTACTATAAGCGTCTGGGAGTGTTCTTAGCTAGGTTTTGTGTCGAGGTACCCCCGATGAATATCGAAAATCGACAATCGAATAAATCGGGTAATAGGCGTGGTCCGATTTTAATCAAATTTGATACACTCATAGACAAAGACATAAGAAACGATATTCAGAACTTTCAAGGTTGTAGTTCTTACAATAGTGCAGAAAATAAATCGATAATATATATATAAAAGGCAAGATGTTTGTGTGTGTGTGTCTGTTTATCTGCCTGTATGTCTGTATTTTTTTCAGCTGTTTTATTTTGGTTTTTGCTTCGGGTTTGGCTCTAAGTAGTTATAATTGTAGTTCTTAGTCTCAGCCATGATACTCAGAGGACTTATTTCGCCTTCAAAATTCAGTTTACGACGAAAAGCGTATTTGATATCGATACCAGGAAATCAAAATTTTACTTACATCCATTCATTTTTTTTTTTTTCAGACTACGGTTTCGTTTAACTAGAAACAACTATTGTTTTTTAGTCTTTCGTGCCAACATCCAAAGAGACTGAGCTCCAGGACCATGGATTAGTTTTAAAGCTTTCATTGCACCCGAGCAACGCCGGGCTATACTGCTAGTATGTATATATTAACACAGCAAAATACAGTATGTGGAACTCTGTTAGTAGAACGAATAAATACGGGTTAGGAAGTAATTCGGGACTCGCAATGGTCGTAACGGTAGCAGTCTTGGCCATCTCCGCTTATCGCTCTCCGCTGATCTGCTTATGCTGATCTCCTGCGGATTTCTCACTCTTTGAGCTCCTGATTTCTCTCATCTTGTGAGGGGAAGTATATGTAGTTGTAGGAAGAGTTCAACCCGTTGAATGGGTGATACCACCATAACACTAAGTTTTAACGTAAGTAAAGTTAAAGTAATAGTCACTACAAGAGAATTTTAGGATACTTTACCTTAGAAAATTCAAAGGAAAATGAAAAAATAAAATCAGCCTTCCCTATCACGACCGCTAAAAGAGTTAATTGAAATCTTAACTAACACAGGTATATTTTACAATTTATCCAGTGCTATATGCAAGAATAAATAAGAAATAGGAATTTTTTAAAAATCATATCACCCCAAGCAAGGCGGTAACGCCACTGATGTGCTGGGGGCTACATAAGAGTAAAAAAAAATAATAGATAGGAGGAGAGTAAAGAGAAAGACGAACCAGTACAGGTGTGATGACAGTTGCAAAGGTGGAAAGAAAGGAAAAAGATAAACAGGGTGGTGTAGAAGCAACTAGAGTCCAGTAGTTAAGAGATGGGTATTGACATTGCATTTAAATTCCTGGAGGTTTAACAGTCAGGAAAGCAAGAATATGGAAGCGAGTTCCACAGGCGGGAAGTGCGACAAAAGAAGCTGATGAAATAGAATTGTCGTTTGCATTTGGTTCATCTAACTGTGAATGGGTGGGTCCCAGTTGCCAGTCTGGTTGCACGAGTAAGCTCATGTGGCAGAGGCACTAGTGACTTAATTTCGTTGGAGCAGAAGCCATGAAAATATTTATAGAACAGACAGAGGGAAGCAACATCCTGTCGTTGAGAAAGTGGCTGGAGCCGAGCAGCCAAGTCGGTACTTATCACATTACGGATTTTCCTTTGGGGCTTGTCGAGAACACTGAGATGAACAGCGGGGGCGCCTAACCATATATGACAGCAGTATTCCATGCACGGACAGATGGTTGATTTGTATATATGCAAGATGGATTCAGGAGAAAAAAACATCCTGGCCCGACACAGTGACCCAACCTTCCTAGCAGTGGATTTAGCTATTGACTCAATGTAATGGTTCCACTTGAGATCGGAATAGAGGGTAAAGCCGAGGAGGCACAGAGTATTGCTCTGAGGAAGGCTCGCTTGGTCCATGCTTATGGGAGGCAGGAGAGCTTGCTTCTGATGATTGACAGACAACAGCTTGGTCTTAGACGTATTGAAATTTACAAGCCACTTCTTACCCCATTCCACCACAGAATGTAGATCCCTCTCAAGTGAAAATTTTAGTCTCTGTCGAGTATTTTTTATATTTAACTTAAACATAATCTTTCAGTGTCTATGTTGTCAGTCTGTTAAGTGCCATACGTGATACACGCTTGGGTGATCATGTCTCGAAAGAGACATGACTGACTGGGCAGAAGATTATCCCGCAGTAGGTTGCCATTGCTTTCTGCGGTAGACTGGTTGCCGACCAAGGCTATAGAACCCAATCTGTCCTGTTATTTAACCCATAACTGGAAGGAATAGACAGATTAATAGCTTTCCCAAGGGTATTTGCGCGTAAGTGAATGCAATGAATTCAGCTGGAATTCGAACTCGGCTCCCGAATTTCTCGTTCCGAGCCGCTATCCAATGCACCACAACGCACAACTTGCTTTTATTTTTAATTAAAGGATAAAATTTTATTAGCTGTGGTGTATTTATTTTAATAGTAAAAGTTAAAATGTTAGTGGTAATGGTATATTTGTTTATATTTTTAAGTAAAATGGGAAATTTTAGTAGCTATGATGGAATTGTTTATGTTTTTAAGTAAAAGTTAAAATTTGAATAAACGAAAAAATAAAGACAAATAATGTGAGAAAAGCAAGAAAGAAAGAAGGAAAAATAGAAAGAAGGAAAATAGAAAAGAAAAATATCAATGGATAAACGAAAAAATAAAGACAAATAATGTGAGAAAGAAAAAAGAAAGAAAGAATGAAAGAAAGAAAGAAAAATAAAAAGAAAGAAAATTTAAAAAATATCAATGGATAAACGAAAAGATAAAAGCAAATACTATGAGAAAGAAAGACAGAAAGAAAGAAAGACAGAAAGAAAGAAAGAAAGAAAGAAAGAGTAATGGCGTAAAAGGGATAAAAGAATGTGGAGAAAAGAAAAAAAAAGCTTTAATGTTAAGAAGAAAAAAAGAGAACAACTAATGAAATCATTCCCTGAATTAAACCTTATTTTTCTTTACTTAATTCTCTGAACTTCCTCTTCTTTTCCATTCCGTCTGGCTGGCCGCTCCAACGATCACTTCCCGCTCTCAGTTCTGTTTTGCTGGCCAATAAAAGACAGCAGCTGGCGGCCTACAAGTCGCAGTTCCTGCCACGCCACCACGCGACATGTCAGTGTAGCCAACCCAACACCGTACGCCACTCGCATTAAGTGAAGGTGATCAGGAAATGCGATCGCCAATATCTGACCGCGTCTCTGGAAGAACTCTCCGACAGTTATTCTGATTTGAATAATATTGGTGTGATCAGCATCAACCGTTCGCCTTCCCTTCTGTCAGTTTCGCCTCGTGACCATCTTTGGCTACCCTACTGTGAGTTACTACTGCCCGGTGCTGACTTCTCGCTCTCACCGGCTAATCTCTCGCAGCACCAGGCCAACAAGAGTATAATATTATTTGTTTCGCTTTGGCCGGCGTTAGGCGAGTGAACCGGCCTGACAAGATGGCGTTATTGTTCAATGTGTCTTCGCTAAGCTACCATGTTGTTAAGCAAGCTAAAATTTAGAATTAGCGCTTACCATGACATAATAGGAAGCAGGAAAGGATGGAAATTAGGAAGAGAGACCACAAAAATTAAAAAGCGTGTCCAGCCGTGGAGTAATCCTGTAAAATGTTCGGCGGACCTAAAGGAGACTACCACCACCTTAAAATTTATTGGTTTTCATTTCATTTTTTTTTTTTTTTTTTTTTTTACATTTTTTCAGTGCAATCTTATTGATTTCACCCTGAAATTTCCGATTGACAAAAAATTTGTCAAAATTTCAATTTTTAAGCAATTTCAGTGGGGGCTCAGTTTTTCATACATCGTTATAGTAAATCGATCCTCCATTTTGGAACCACTCGCCGGTGCGACATTACCACCACCTGTAAATTTGTTGATTATCAATTTTTTTTACTTTTTTCAGTGCAATCTTATCGATTACACCCTAAATTTTCCGATTGACAAAAAATAAATAAATAAATAAATAAAACAAATTGTAAAAATTTCAACATTTAAACAATTTGGGGTGGGGTCAGTTTTTCATACAACCTTATAGCAAATCGATCCTGTGCAATTAACTTGTTTGCTTGCGCATATTCAACAACTGAATCCTTTGCGAAATCTTTGAATAAAGCCATTCTTGGAGTTTCCGAGGAAGATGCCATCGTAAGAACTAAAGAAAACTTGAAAAAGACAAAAACAAGAGCAACAACTCGTCCCCACCAAAAAAACAAAGCGACCCCAACGCGAGTGATTCAAAAATGTATGTTGTATGAGAAAATGAGTCCCCCATAAAATTGTTCAAATATTGAAATTTTTTCAATTTTTTTTTGATAATCGGAAACTTTATGTAATAATCGATAAGACTGCGCTTAAAAAAGTAAAAAAAAAATGGAATAAAACAAATTTAAGGCGGTGATAGTCTCCTTCAGTTTTGTTTTGTTTTTCCTATTGATGAATGTATAAATGTATCTGCTTTTTTTATTGGCCCATGAAAAGGTTTGGGTATGTGTAAGGTCGGATTTTTTGAGAAATCAAATCTTGCAAAATCCGACATACTCATAGTTGGGAGAATAAATGGAGTTATACCTTTCCTACGTAAACGAATGAAATGAATTTGACTGGAACACGGCTCTTCACTTCCTCAATCTGAGCTGCTATCCATTACCCCACCGACCCGATATAGCAGTGACAGAGCCTCGTTTAAGAATTTTAAACAGAAATATGTTTCTACGTATGTGTTAGTATGTGTTTGTGTATGAGCATTACTGTAATAAAGTATGTTAATGTGTGTGCATTACTTGTCTACGTGTACCTATTCGTCTGTAATGTGCACATGCAATGTAAAAAAAAAATTGAAAACAACAAATTTAAAGGTGGTGGTAGTCTCCTTCAGGTCCGTAAAAAGTCCCTCTGATCAACAATTACTCTTGTAGTGAGTTCAATCTTAGCATTCTACATTTTTGAGAGACTCATTATAATGCAAATAGTCTCACAACATCGGCGACCTTGGACTAGATTAAACTAGCAATAGAACGATATTTGTGCTTACATTAAGAAAGATTACCATGTTTTGATCTGTGTTGAAATTCCATTGTGGCAGGTTGATTTACCAGCACACCGGCATAGACAGTGATTTCCCCTTTACCAGTGGTTCCCAAAATGTTCCTGTCATTTTCCCCTACACCCAATTCAACCATCCAGATTTCCCCCTTCATGTGTATGAGAGAAAGAGCAGTTAAACACACTGAGACTATTTACTAATTTATTTTTCAAATGTACAAATATACTGATAAACTTATAGTTACAGAGTAAAGTGGATAGGGAGCAGTTAGTAACAACTAATCATAGCCATAGAGAGCGTTTAGTAACAACTAATCATAGCCATAGAGAGCGTTTAGTAACAACTAATCATAGCCATAGAGAGCGTTTAGTAACAACTAATCATAGCCATAGAGAGCGGTTCGTAACAACTAAGCACAGCCATAGAGAGCGGTTCGTAACAACTAAGCACAGCCATAGAGAGCGGTTCGTAACAACTAATCATAGCCATAGAGAGCGTTTAGTAACAACTAATCATAGCCATAGAGAGCGTTTAGTAACAACTAATCATAGCCATAGAGAGCGGTTCGTAACAACTAATCATAGCCATAGAGAGCGTTTAGTAACAACTCAGCATAGCCATAGAGAGCGTTTTGTAACAACTCAGCATAGCCATAGAGAGCGGTTCGTAACAACTAATCATAGCCATAGAGAGCGGTTCGTAACAACTAAGCACAGCCATAGAGAGCGGTTAGTAACAACTAATCATAGCCATAGAGAGCGGTTAGTAACAACTAAGCACAGCTATAGAGAGCGTTTAGTAACAACTCAGCATAGCCATAGAGAGCGGTTCGTAACAACTAATCATAGCCATAGAGAGCGGTTCGTAACAACTAATCACAGCCATAGAGAGCGGTTAGTAACAACTAAGCACAGCTATAGAGAGCGTTTAGTAACAACTAAGCACAGCTATAGAGAGCGTTTAGTAACAACTCAGCACAGCTATAGAGAGCGTTTAGTAACAACTCAGCATAGCCATAGAGAGCGGCTAGGAACAACTAATCATAGCCATAGAGAGCGGTTCGTAACAACTAAGCATAGCCATAGAGAGCGGTTCGTAACAACTAATCATAGCCATAGAGAGCGTTTAGTAACAACTAAGCATAGCCATAGAGAGCGTTTAGTAACAAATCAGCATAGCCATAGAGAGCGTTTAGTAACAACTAAGCATAGCCATAGAAAGGCTTAGTAACAACTCAGCATAGCCATAGAGAGCGGTTCGTAACAACTAATCATAGCCATAGAGAGCGGTTCGTAACAACTAATCATAGCCATAGAGAGCGTTTAGTAACAACTCAGCATAGCCATAGAGAGCGAAGCTCCGTAACAACTAATCATAATATAGAGAGCGTTTAGCAACAACTCAGCATAGCCATAGAGAGCGTTTGCAAATAAACTCAGCATAGCCATAGAGAGCGGTTCGTAAATAACTAATCATAGCCATAGAGAGTTTTGTAACAACTAATCATAGCCATAGAGTATACTAACAACTCAGCATAGCCATAGAGAGCGGTTCGTAACAACTAATCATAGCCATAGAGAGCGGTTAGTAACAACTAAGCATAGCCATAGACATCGGGTTAGTAACAACTAAGCATAGCTATAGAGAGCGTTTAGTAACAACTCAGCATAGCCATAGAGAGCGAAGTCCGTAACAACTAATCATAGCCATAGAGAGCGTTTAGTAACAACTAATCATAGCCATAGAGATGTCGGGTAACAACTCAGCATAGCCATAGAGAGCGTTTAGTAACAACTAATCATAGCCATAGAGAGCGTTTAGTAACAACTCAGCATAGCCATAGAGAGCTGTCTTGTAACAACTAATCATAGCCATAGAGAGCGGTTCGTAACAACTAATCATAGCCATAGAGAGCGGTTCTAGAATAACTAATCATAGCCATAGAGAGCGTTTAGTAACAACTCAGCATAGCCATAGAGAGCGTTTTGTAACAACTCAGCATAGCCATAGAGAGCGGTTCGTAACAACTAATCATAGCCATAGAGAGCGGTTCGTAACAACTAATCATAGCCATAGAGAGCGTTTAGTAACAACTAATCATAGCCATAGAGAGCCAAGTGAACAACCAAGCACAGCCATAGAGAGCGTTTAGTAACAACTAAAAGTAAAGCCATAGAGAGTGGTTAGTAACAACTAATCATAGCCATAGAGAGCGTTTAGTAACAACTAATCATAGCCATAGAGAGCGTTTAGTAACAACTAAGAAAGCTATAGAGAGCGTTTAGTAACAACTCAGCATAGCCATAGAGTGTTTGGTAACAACTAATCATAGCCATAGAGAGCGTTTAGTAACAACTAATCATAGCCATAGAGAGCGTTTAGTAACAACTCAGCATAGCCATAGAGAGCGGTTCGTAACAACTAATCATAGCCATAGAGAGCGGTTCGTAACAACTAATCATAGCCATAGAGAGCGTTTAGTAACAACTCATCATAGCCATAGAGAGCGTTTTGTAACAACTCAGCATAGCCATAGAGAGCGGTTCGTAACAGCTAATCATAGCCATAGAGAGCGGTTCGTAACAACTAATCATAGCCATAGAGAGCGTTTAGTAACAACTAATCATAGCCATAGAGAGTGGTTAGTAACAACTAATCATAGCCATAGAGAGCGTTTAGTAACAACTCAGCATAGCCATAGAGAGCGGTTCGTAACAACTAATCATAGCCATAGAGAGCGTTTAGTAACAACTAATCATAGCCATAGAGAGCGTTTAGTAACAACTCAGCATCGCCATAGAGAGCGTTTAGTAACAACTAAGCATAGCCATAGAGAGCGTTTAGTAACCACTCAGCATAGCCATAGAGAGCGGTTCGTAACAACTAATCATAGCCATAGAGAGCGGTTCGTAACAACTAATCATAGCCATAGAGAGCGTTTAGTAACAACTCAGCATAGCCATAGAGAGCGATTTGTAACAACTCAGCATAGCCATAGAGAGCGGTTCGCAACAACTAATCATAGCCATAGAGAGCGGTTAGTAACAACTAAGCACAGCCATAGAGAGCGGTTAGTAACAACTAAGCATAGCCATAGACATCGGTTAGTAACAAGTAAGCATAGCCATAGAGAGCGGTTAGTAACAACTAATCATAGCCATAGAGAGCGTTTAGTAACAACTCAGCATAGCCATAGAGAGCGGTTCGTAACAACTAATCATAGCCATAGAAGACGTTTAGTAACAACTAAGCCATAGAGAGCGTTTAGTAACAACTAATCATAGCCATAGAGAACGTTTGGTAACAACTCAGCATAGCCATAGAGAGCGTTTAGTAACAACTAATCATAGCCATAGAGAGCGTTTAGTAACAACTAATCATAGCCATAGAGCGTTTAGTAACAACTCAGCATAGCCATAGAGAGCGGTTCGTAACAACTAATCATGGCCATAGAGAGCGGTTCATAACAACTAATCATAGCCATAGAGAGCGTTTAGTAACAACTCAGCATAGCCATAGAGAGCGTTTTGTAACAACTCAGCATAGCCATAGAGAGCGGTTCGTAACAACTAATCATAGCCATAGAGAGCGGTTCGTAACAACTAATCATAGCCATAGAGAGCGTTTAGTAACAACTAATCATAGCCATAGAGTGGTTAGTAACAACTAATCATAGCCATAGAGAGCGTTTAGTAACAACTCAGCATAGCCATAGAGAGCGGTTCGTAACAACTAATCATAGCCATAGAGAGCGTTTAAAACAACTAATCATAGCCATAGAGAGCGTTTAGTAACAACTCAGCATAGCCACAGAGAGCGTTTAGTAACAACTAAGCATAGCCATAGAGAGCGTTTAGTAACCACTCAGCATAGCCATAGAGAGCGGTTCGTAACAACTAATCATAGCCATAGAGAGCGGTTCGTAACAACTAATCATAGCCATAGAGAGCGTTTAGTAACAACTCAGCATAGCCATAGAGAGCGATTTGTAACAACTCAGCATAGCCATAGAAGCGGTTCGTAACAACTAATCATAGCCATAGAGAGCGGTTCATTAACAACTAAGCACAGCCATAGAGAGCGGTTAGTAACAACTAAGCATAGCCATAGACATCGGTTAGTAACAACTAAGCATAGCCATAGAGAGCGGTTAGTAACAACTAAACATAGCCATAGAGAGCGTTTAGTAACAACTCAGCATAGCCATAGAGAGCGGTTCGTAACAACTAATCATAGCCATAGAGAGCGTTTAGTAACAACTAAGCATAGCCATAGAGAGCGTTTAGTAACAACTAATCATAGCCATAGAGAGCGTTTGGTAACAACTCAGCATAGCCATAGAGAGCGTTTAGTAACAACTAATCATAGCCATAGAGAGCGTTTAGTAACAACTAATCATAGCCATAGAGAGCGTTTAGTAACAACTCAGCATAGCCATAGAGAGCGGTTCGTAACAACTCAGCATAGCCATAGAGAGCGGTTCGTAACAACTAATCATAGCCATAGAGAGAGAGGTTAGTAACAACTAAGCACAGCCATAGAGAGCGGTTAGTAACAACTAAGCATAGCCATAGACATCGGTTGGTAACAACTAATCATAGCCATAGAGAGCGGTTAGTAACAACTAATCATAGCCATAGAGAGCGTTTAGTAACAACTCAGCATAGCCATAGAGAGCGGTTCGTAACAACTAATCATAGCCATAGAGAGCGTTTAGTAACAACTAAGCATAGCCATAGAGAGCGTTTAGTAACAACTCAGCATAGCCATAGAGAGCGTTTGGTAACAACTAATCATAGCCATAGAGAGCGTTTAGTAACAACTAATCATAGCCATAGGGAAGCGTTTAGTAACAACTCAGCATAGCCATAGAGAGCGGTTCGTAACAACTAATCATAGCCATAGAGAGCGGTTCGTAACAACTAATCATAGCCATAGAGAGCGGTTCGTAACAACTAATCATAGCCATAGAGAGCGTTTAGTAACAACTCAGCATAGCAATAGAGAGCGTTTGGAAACAACTAACTATAGCCATAGAGAGCGTTTAGTAACAACTCAGCATAGCCATAGAGAGCGGTTCGTAACTAATCATAGCCATAGAGAGCGGTTCGTAACAACTAATCATAGCCATAGAGAGCGTTTAGTAACAACTCAGCATAGCCATAGAGAGCGTTTTGTAACAACTCAGCATAGCCATAGAGAGCGGTTCGTAACAACTAATCATAGCCATAGAGAGCGGTTCGTAACAACTAATCATAGCTATAGAGAGCGTTTAGTAACTAATCATAGCCATAGAGAGCGGTTAGTAACAACTACACAGCCATAGAGAGCGTTTAGTAACAACTAATCATAGCCATAGAGAGTGGCTAGTAACAACTAATCATAGCCATAGAGAGCGTTTAGTAACAACTAATCATAGCCATAGAGAGCGTTTAGTAACAACTAAGCATAGCCATAGAGAGCGTTTAGTAACAACTCAGCATAGCCATAGAGAGCGGTTCGTAACAACTCAGCATAGCCATAGAGAGCGGTTCGTAACAACTAATCATAGCCATAGAGAGAGGTTAGTAACAACTAAGCACAGCCATAGAGAGCGGTTAGTAACAACTAAGCATAGCCATAGACATCGGTTGGTAACAACTAATCATAGCCATAGAGAGCGGTTAGTAACAACTAATATAGCCATAGAGAGCGTTTAGTAACAACTCAGCATAGCCATAGAGAGCGGTTCGTAACAACTAATCATAGCCATAGAGAGCGTTTAGTAACAACTAAGCATAGCCATAGAGAGCGTTTAGTAACAACTCAGCATAGCCATAGAGAGTGTTTAAACAACCAATCATAGCCATAGAGAGCGTTTAGTAACAATTAATCATAGCCATAGAGAGCGTTTAGTAACAACTCAGCATAGCCATAGAGAGCGGTTCGTAACAACTAATCATAGCCATAGAGAGCGGTTCGTAACAACTAATCATAGCCATAGAGAGCGGTTCGTAACAACTAATCATAGCCATAGAGAGCGTTTAGTAACAACTCAGCATAGCCATAGAGAGTGTTTGGTAACAACTAATCATAGCCATAGAGAGCGTTTAGTAACAACTCAGCATAGCCATAGAGAGCGGTTCGTAACAACTAATCATAGCCATAGAGAGCGGTTCGTAACAACTAATCATAGCCATAGAGAGCGTTTAGTAACAACTCAGCATAGCCATAGAGAGCGTTTTGTAACAACTCAGGCATGCCCAGAGAGAGGTTCGTAACAACTAATCATAGCCATAGAGAGTGGTTCGTAACAACTAATCATAGCTATAGAGAGCGTTTATAACAACTAATCATAGCCATAGAGAGCGGTTAGTAACAACTAAGCACAGCCATAGAGAGTGTTTAGTAACAACTAATCATAGCCATAGAGAGTGGTTGGTAACAACTAATCATAGCCATAGAGAGCGTTTAGTAACAACTAATCATAGCCATAGAGAGCAAGCGCTTAGTAACAACTAAGCATAGCCATAGAGAGCGGTTAGTAACAACTCAGCATAGCCATAGAGAGCGTTTGGTAACAACTAATCATAGCCATAGAGAGCGTTTAGTAACAACTAATCATAGCCATAGAGAGCGTTTAGTAACAACTAATCATAGCCATAGAGAGCGTTTAGTAACAACTAATCATAGCCATAGAGAGCGTTTAGTAACAACTCAGCATAGCCATAGAGAGCGGTTCGTAACAACTAATCATAGCCATAGAGAGCTGTCTGTAACAACTCAGCATAGCCATAGAGAGCGTTTTGTAACAACTCAGCATAGCCATAGAGAGCGTTTTGTAACAACTCAGCATAGCCATAGAGAGCGGTTCGTAACAACTAATCATAGCCATAGAGAGCGGTTCGTAACAACTAATCATAGCCATAGAGAGCGTTTAGTAACAACTAATCATAGCCATAGAGAGTGGTTAGTAACAACTAAGCATAGCCATAGAGAGCGTTAGTAACAACCAGCATAGCCATAGAGAGCGGTTCGTAACAACTAATCATAGCCAAGGAGAGCGTTTAGTAACAACTAATCATAGCCATAGAGAGCGTTTAGTAACAACTCAGCATAGCCATAGAGAGCGTTTAGTAACAACTAAGCATAGCTTTCATAGAGAGCTTAGTAACCACTCAGCATAGCCATAGAGAGCGGTTCGTAACAACTAATCATAGCCATAGAGAGCGGTTCGTAACAACTTAATCATAGCCATAGAGAGCGTTTAGTAACAACTCAGCATAGCCATATAGAGGTATGACGTGTAACAACTCAGCATAGCCATAGAGAGCGGTTCGTAACAACTAATCATAGCCATAGAGAGCGGTTAGTAACAACTAAGCACAGCCATAGAGAGTGGTTAGTACAACTAAGCATAGCCATAGACATCGGTTAGTAACAACTAAGCATAGCCATAGAGAGCGGTTAGTAACAACTAATCATAGCCATAGAGAGCGTTTAGTAACATCTCAGCATAGCCATAGAGAGCGGTTCGTAACAACTAATCATAGCCATAGAGAGCGTTTAGTAACAACTACATAGCCATAGAGAGCGTTTAGTAACAACTAAGCATAGCCATAGAGAGCGTTTGGTAACAACTCAGCATAGCCATAGAGAGCGGTTCGTAACAACTAATCATATTATAGAGAGCGTTTACTAACAACTAATCATAGCCATAGAGAGCGTTTAGTAACAACTCAGCATAGCCATAGAGAGCGGTTCGTAACAACTAATGCGGCCATAGAGATGGTTCATAACAACTAATCATAGCCATAGAGAGCGTTTAGTAACAACTCAGCATAGCCATAGAGAGCGATTTGTAACAACTCAGCATAGCCATAGAGAGCGGTTCGTAACAACTAATCATAGCTATAGAGAGCGGTTAAAAATAACTAAGCACAGCCATAGAGAGCGGTTAGTAAATAACTAAGCATAGCTATATAGATACCGAAGTTAGTAAATAACTAATCATAGCCATAGAGAGCGGTTAGTAAATAACTAATCATAGCCATAGAGAGCGGTTAGTAACAACTCAGCATAGCCATAGAGAGCGTTTAGTAATAACCCAGCATAGCCATAGAGAGCGTTTTGCAACAACTAATCATAGCCAGAGAGCGTTTAGTAACAACTAATCATAGCCATAGAGAGCGTTTAGTAACAACTCAGCATAGCCATAGAGAGCGGTTCGTAACAACTAATCATAGCCATAGAGAGTGGTTCCTAACAACTAATCATAGCCATAGAGAGCGTTTAGTAACAACTCAGCATAGCCATAGAGAGCGTTTTGTAACAACTCAGCATAGCCATAGAGAGCGGTTCGTAACAACTAATCATAGCGATAGAGAGCGTTTAGTAACAACTAATCATAGCTATAGAGAGCGGTTAGTAACAACTAAGCACAGCCATAGAGAGCGTTTAGTAACAACTAATCATAGCCATAGAGAGTGGTTAGTAACAACTAATCATAGCCAATGAGAGTGTTTAGTAACAACTAATCATAGCCATAGAGAGCGGTTAGTAACAACTAATCATAGCCATAGAGAGTAAGCAGTAACAACTAATCATAGCCATAGAGAGCGTTTAGTAACAACTAATCATAGCCATAGAGAGCGGTTCGTAACAACTAATCATAGCCATGAGAGTGCGTTTAGTAACAACTAGCATAGCCATAGAGAGCGTTTAGTAACAACTAATCATAGCCATAGAGAGTGGTTAGTAACAACTAATCATAGCCATAGAGAGCGGTTAGTAAGAACTAAGCATAGCCATAGACATCGGTTAGTAACAACTAAGCATAGCCATAGAGAGCGGGTAGTAACAACTAATCATAGCCATAGAGAGCGTTTATAACAACTCAGCATAGCCATAGAGAGTTGTGTTCGTAACAACTAATCATAGCCATAGAGAGCGTTTAGTAACAACTAAGCATAGCCATAGAGAGCGTTTAGTAACAACTCAGCATAGCCATAGAGAGCGTTTGGTAACAACTAAGCATAGCCATAGAGAGCGTTTAGTAACAACTCAGCATAGCCATAGAGAGCGGTTCGTAACAACTAATCATAGCCATAGAGAGCGTTTAGTAACAACTCAGCATAGCCATAGAGAGCGTTTAGTAACAACTAATCATAGCCATAGAGAGCGTTTAGTAACAACTCAGCATAGCCATAGAGAGCGTTTAGTAACAACTACACAGCCATAGAGAGCGTTTAGTAACAACTCAGCATAGCCATAGAGAGCGTTTAGTAACAACCTAGCATAGCCATAGAGAGCGTTTAGTAACAACTAATCATAGCCATAGAGAGCGTTTAGTAACAACTAATCATAGCCATAGAGAGCGTTTAGTAACAACTCAGCATAGCCATAGAGAGCGGTTCGTAACAACTAATCATGGCCATAGAGAGCGGTTCATAACAACTAATCATTCATAGAGAGCGTTTAGTAACAACTCAGCATAGCCATAGAGAGCGTTTTGTAACAACTCAGCATAGCCATAGAGAGCGGTTCGTAACAACTAATCATAGCCATAGAGAGCGGTTCGTAACAACTAATCATAGCCATAGAGAGCGTTTAGTAACAACTAATCATAGCCATAGAGAGTGGTTAGTACAACTAATCATAGCCATAGAGAGCGTTTAGCAACAACTCAGCATAGCCATAGAGAGCGGTTCGTAACAACTAATCATAGCCATAGAGATGCTGAAACAACTTAATCATAGCCATAGAGAGCGTTTAGTAACAACTCAGCATAGCGCCACAGAGAGCGTTTAGTAACAATTAAGCATAGCCATAGAGAGCGTTATAACCACTCAGCATAGCCATAGAGAGCGGTTCGTAACAACTAATCATAGCCATAGAGAGCGGTTCGTAACAACTAATCATAGCCATAGAGAGCGTTTAGTAACAACTCAGTATAGCCATAGAGAGCGATTTGTAACAACTCAGCATAGCCATAGAGAGCGGTTCGTAACAACTAATCATAGCCATAGAGAGCGGTTAGTAACAACTAAGCACAGCCATAGAGAGCGGTTAGTAACAACTAAGCATAGCCATAGACATCGGTTAGTAATAACTAAGCATAGCCATAGAGAGCGGTTAGTAACAACTAAACATATTACAGAGAGCGTTTAGTAACAATCAGCATAGCCATAGAGAGCGGTTCGTAACAACTAATCATAGCCATAGAGAGCGTTTAGTAACAACTAAGCATAGCCATAGAGAGTGTTTAGTAACAACTAATCATAGCCATAGAGAGCGTTTGCAACAACTCAGCATAGCCATAGAGAGCGTTTAGTAACAACTAATCATAGCGACAGAGAGCGTTTAGTAACAACTAATCATAGCCATAGAGAGCGTTTAGTAACAACTCAGCATAGCCATAGAGAGCGGTTCGTAACAACTCAGCATAGCCATAGAGAGCGGTTCTAACAACTAATCATAGCCATAGAGAGAGGTTAGTAACAACTAAGCACAGCCATAGAGAGCGGTTAGTAACAACTAAGCATAGCCATAGATACAGTAAATAACTAATCATAGCCATAGAGAGCGGTTAGGGTAACAACTAATCATAGCCATAGAGAGTGTTTAGTAACAACTCAGCATAGCCATAGAGAGCGGTTCGTAACAACTAATCATAGCCATAGAGAGCGTTTAGTAACAACTAAGCATAGCCATAGAGAGCGTTTAGTAACAACTCACATAGCCATAGAGTATGCTTGGTAACAACTAATCATAGCCATAGAGAGCGTTTAGTAACAACTAACATAGCCATAGAGAGCGTTTAGTAACAACTCAGCATAGCCATAGAGAGCGGTTCGTAACAACTAATCATAGCCATAGAGAGCGGTTCGTAACAACTAATCATAGCCATAGAGAGCGGGTTCACTAATCATAGCCATAGAGAGCGTTTAGTAACAACTCAGCATAGCCATAGAGAGCGTTTGGTAACAACTAATCATATAGCCATAGAGAGCGTTTAGTAACAACTCAGCATAGCCATAGAGAGCGGTTCGTAACAACTAATCATAGCCATAGAGAGCGGTTCGTAACAACTAATCATAGCCATAGAGAGCGTTTAGTAACAACTCAGCATAGCCATAGAGAGCGTTTTGTAACAACTCAGCATAGCCATAGAGAGCGGTTCGTAACAACTAATCATAGCCATAGAGAGCGGTTCTAACAACTAATCATAGCCATAGAGAGCGTTTAGTAACAACTAATCATAGCCATAGAGAGCGGTTAGTAACAACTAAGCACAGCCATAGAGAGCGTTTAGTAACAACTAATCATAGCTATAGAGAGTGGTTAGTAACAACTAATCATAGCCATAGAGAGCGTTTAGTAAATAACTAATCATAGCCATAGAGAGTGTTTAGTACAACTAAGCATAGCCATAGAGAGCGTTTAGTAACAACTCAGCATAGCCATAGGAGAGCGGTTCGTAACAACTCAGCATAGCCATAGAGAGCGGTTCGTAACAACTAATCATAGCCATAGAGAGAGGTTAGTAACAACTAAGCACAGCCATAGAGAGCGGTTAGTAACAACTAAGCATAGCCATAGACATCGGTTGGTAACAACTAATCATAGCCATAGAGAGCGGTTAGCATCAACTAATCATAGCCATAGAGAGCGTTTAGTAACAACTCAGCATAGCCATAGAGATGGTTCGTAACAACTAATCCAGCCATAGGAGAGCGTTTAGTAACAACTAAGACAGCTACAGAGAGCGTTTAGTAACAACTCAGCATAGCCATAGAGAGCGTTTGGTAACAACTAATCATAGCCATAGAGAGCGTTTAGTAACAACTAATCATAGCCATAGAGAGTACAGTAACAACTCAGCATAGCCATAGAGAGCGGTTCGTAACAACTAATCATAGCCATAGAGAGCGGTTCGTAACAACTAATCATAGCCATAGAGAGCGGTTCGTAACAACTAATCATAGCCATAGAGAGCGTTTAGTAACAACTCAGCATAGCCATAGAGAGCGTTTGGTAACAACTAATCATAGCCATAGAGAGCGTTTAGTAACAACTCAGCATAGCCATAGAGAGCGGTTCGTAACAACTAATCATAGCCATAGAGAGCGGTTCGTAACAACTAATCATAGCCATAGAGAGCGTTTAGTAACAACTCAGCATAGCCATAGAGAGCGTTTTGTAACAACTCAGCATAGCCATAGAGAGCGGTTCGTAACAACTAATCATAGCCATAGAGAGCGGTTCGTAACAACTAATCATAGCCATAGAGAGCGTTTAGTAACAACTAATCATAGCCATAGAGAGTTAGTTAGTAACAACTAAGCACAGCCATAGAGAGCGTTTAGTAACAACTAATCATAGCCATAGAGAGTGGTTAGTAACAACTAATCATAGCCATAGAGAGCGTTTAGTAACAACTAATCATAGCCATAGAGAGCGTTTAGTAACAACTAAGCATAGCCATAGAGAGCGGTTAGTAACAACTCAGCATAGCCATAGAGAGCGTTTGGTAACAACTAATCATAGCCATAGAGAGCAAGCTAGTAACAACTAATCATAGCCATAGAGAGCAAGCTTAGTAACAACTAATCATAGCCATAGAGAGCGTTTAGTAACAACTAATCATAGCCATAGAGAGCGTTTAGTAACAACTCAGCATAGCCATAGAGAGCGGTTCGTAACAACTAATCATAGCCATAGAGAGCGGTTCGTAACAACTCAGCATAGCCATAGAGAGCGTTTTGTAACAACTCAGCATAGCCATAGAGAGCGTTTTGTAACAACTCAGCATAGCCATAGAGAGCGGTTCGTAACAACTAATCATAGCCATAGAGAGCGGTTCGTAACAACTAATCATAGCCATAGAGAGCGTTTAGTAACAACTAATCATAGTCATAGAGAGTGGTTAGTAACAACTAAGCATAGCCATAGAGAGCGTTTAGTAACAACTCAGCATAGCCATAGAGAGCGGTTCGTAACAACTAATCATAGCCATAGAGAGCGTTTAGTAACAACTAATCATAGCCATAGAGAGCGTTTAGTAACAACTCAGCATAGCCATAGAGAGCGTTTAGTAACAACTAAGCATAGCCATAGAGAAGCGTTTAGTAACCACTCAGCATAGCCATAGAGAGCGGCTCCGTAACAACTAATCATAGCCATAGAGAGCGGTTCGTAACAACTAATCATAGCCATAGAGAGCGTTTAGTAACAACTCAGCATAGCCATAGAGGGCGATTTGTAACAACTCAGCATAGCCATAGAGAGCGTTCGTAACAACTAATCATAGCCATAGAGAGCGGTTAGTAACAACTAAGCACAGCCATAGAGAGCGGTTAGTAACAACTAAGCATAGCCATAGACATCGGTTAGTAACAACTAAGCATAGCCATAGAGAGCGGTTAGTAACAACTAATCATAGCCATAGAGAGCGTTTAGTAACATCTCGAGCATAGCCATAGAGAGCGGTTCGTAACAACTAATCATAGCCATAGAGAGCGTTTAGTAACAACTAAGCATAGCCATAGAGAGCGTTTAGTAACAACTCAGCATAGCCATAGAGAGTGCTTGGTAACAACTCAGCATAGCCATAGAGAGCGGTTCGTAACAACTAATCATAGCCATAGAGAGCGTTTACTAACAACTAATCATAGCCATAGAGAGCGTTTAGTAACAACTCAGCATAGCCATAGAGAGCGGTTCGTAACAACTAATCATGGCCATAGAGAGCGGTTCATAACAACTAATCATAGCCATAGAGAGCGTTTAGTAACAACTCAGCATAGCCATAGAGAGCGATTTGTAACAACTCAGCATAGCCATAGAGAGCGGTTCGTAACAACTAATCATAGCTATAGAGAGCGGTTAGTAACAACTAAGCACAGCCATAGAGAGTGTTAGTAACAACTAAGCATAGCCATAGACATCGGTTAGTAACAACTAATCATAGCCATAGAGAGCGGTTAGTAACAACTAATCATAGCCATAGAGAGCGGTTAGTAACAACTCAGCATAGCCATAGAGAGCGTTTAGTAACAACTCAGCATAGACATAGAGAGCGGTTCGTAACAACTAATCATAGCCATAGAGAGCGTTTACTAACAACTAATCATAGCCATAGAGAGCGTTTAGTAACAACTCAGCATAGCCATAGAGAGCGGTTCGTAACAACTAATCATGGCCATAGAGAGCTGTCTATAACAACTAATCATAGCCATAGAGAGCGTTTAGTAACAACTCAGCATAGCCATAGAGAGCGATTTGTAACAACTCAGCATAGCCATAGAGAGCGGTTCGTAACAACTAATCATAGCTATAGAAAGAGCGGTTAGTAACAACTAAGCACAGCCATAGAGAGTGTTAAACAACTAAGCATAGCCATAGACATCGGTTAGTAACAACTAATCATAGCCATAGAGAGCGGTTAGTAACAACTAATCATAGCCATAGAGAGCGGTTAGTAACAACTCAGCATAGCCATAGAGAGCGTTTAGTAACAACTCAGCATAGCCATAGAGAGCGTTTGGTAACAACTAATCATAGCCATAGAGAGCGTTTAGTAACAACTAATCATAGCCATAGAGAGCGTTAGTACCAACTCAGCATAGCCATAGAGAGCGGTTCCTAACAACTAATCATAGCCAATGAGAGCGTTTAGTAACAACTAATCATAGCCATAGAGAGCGGTTAGTAACAACTAATCATAGCCATAGAGAGTGGTTAGTAACAACTAATCATAGCCATAGAGAGCGTTTAGTAACAACTAATCATAGCCATAGAGAGCGGTTCGTAACAACTAATCATAGCCATAGAGTGCGTTTAGTAACAACTCAGCATAGCCATAGAGAGCGTTTAGTAACAACTAATCATAGCCATAGAGAGTGGTTAGTAACAACTAATCATAGCCATAGAGAGCGGTTAGTAAGAACTAAGCATAGCCATAGACATCGGTTAGTAACAACTAAGCATAGCCATAGAGAGCGGGTAGTAACAACTAATCATAGCCATAGAGAGCGTTTATAACAACTCAGCATAGCCATAGAGAGCGGTTCGTAACAACTAATCATAGCCATAGAGAGCGTTTAGTAACAACTAAGCATAGCCATAGAGAGCGTTTAGTAACAACTCAGCATAGCCATAGAGAGCGTTTGGTAACAACTACATAGCCATAGAGAGTGTTTAGTAACAACTCCCAGCATAGCCATAGAGAGCGGTTCGTAACAACCAATCATAGCCATAGAGAGCGTTTAGTAACAACTCAGCATAGCCATAGAGAGCGTTTAGTAACAACTAATCATAGCCATAGAGAGCGTTTAGTAACAACTCAGCATAGCCATAGAGAGCGTTTAGTAACAACAAGCACAGCCATAGAGAGCGTTTAGTAACAACTAAGCACAGCCATAGAGAGCGGTTCGTAACAACTAATCATAGCCATAGAGAGCGGTTAGTAACAACTACACAGCCATAGAGAGCGTTTAGTAACAACTAATCATAGCCATAGAGAGCGTTTAGTAACAACTAAGCATAGCCATAGAGAGAGTGGTTAGTAACAACTAATCATAGCCATAGAGAGCGGTTAGTAACAACTAAGCATAGCCATAGACATCGGTTAGTAACAACTAAGCATAGCCATAGAGAGCGGTTAGTAACAACTAATCATAGCCATAGAGAGCGTTTAGTAACAACTCAGCATAGCCATAGAGAGTGGTTCGTAACAACTAAGCATAGCCATAGAGAGCGTTTAGTAACAACTAAGCATAGCCATAGAGATGTTTAGTAACAACTCAAAGTTATAGTCATAGAGAGCGTTTGGTAACAACTAAGCATAGCCATAGAGAGCGTTTAGTAACAACTCAGCATAGCCATAGAGAGCGGTTCGTAACAACTAATCATAGCCATAGAGAGCGTTTAGTAACAACTAATCATAGCCATAGAGAGCGTTTAGTAACAACTCAGCATAGCCATAGAGAGCGGTTCGTAACAACTAATCATAGCCATAGAGAGCGTTTAGTAACAACTAATCATAGCCATAGAGAGCGTTTAGTAACAACTCAGCATAGCCATAGAGAGCGTTTAGTAACAACTCAGCATAGCCATAGAGAGCGTTTAGTAACAACTCAGCATAGCCATAGAGAGCGTTTAGTAACAACTCAGCATAGCCATAGAGAGCGGTTAGTAACAACTAATCATAGCCATAGAGAGCGTTTAGTAACATCTCAGCATAGCCATAGAGAGCGGTTCGTAACAACTAATCATAGCCATAGAGAGCGTTTAGTAACAACTAAGCATAGCCATAGAGAGCGTTTAGTAACAACTCAGCATAGCCATAGAGAGCGTTTGGTAACAACTCAGCATAGCCATAGAGAGCGGTTCGTAACAACTAATCATAGCCATAGAGAGCGTTTACTAACAACTAATCATAGCCATAGAGAGCGTTTAGTAACAACTCAGCATAGCCATAGAGAGCGGTTCGTAACAACTAATCATGGCCATAGAGAGCGGTTCATAACAACTAATCATAGCCATAGAGAGCGTTTAGTAACAACTCAGCATAGCCCTAGAGAGCGTTTAGTAACAACTCAGCATAGCCATAGAGAGCGTTTAGAAACAACTCAGCATAGCCATAGAGAGCGGTTCGTAACAACTAATCATAGCCATAGAGAGCGGTTCGTAACAACTAATCATAGCCATAGAGAGCGGTTCGTAACAACTAATCATAGCCATAGACAGCGGTTAGTAACAAATAAAAGGACTTTTGTTTGCTCTTCTACTTTTTTTTTTTATAAGCGTTTCACCCCGAGCAAGGCATTTCACTGCCACTACTGCGCAGGGGGCTACGTAGAGTGGAGAAAGGATGATTAAATATAGGAAATGTCAGAGGGTGGGTGATAGGCGGGTAAGAATACCGAGAATGAGGGTTGGGTAGATGAGAGTGTTGGGAGAATAATTGGAAGTTAGTGTGATAGGAGGTGCTTATTGACCCTACATTCAAACACCCGGAGACTATAGCTGTCAGGAAAGCAGACATATGGAAGGGGACTCCACAGACGGGAAGCGCGAGAAAAGAAGCCGCCGGAGTAGAAATTACAGTTACATCTTATCTGTTTAACTGTAAAAGTGTGGGACCCAGTTGCCAATCTAGTATCTCATGCAAATTCGTGCTTAGGCGGCACCAATGATCTAAGCTCATCGGAGCAGAAGCCATGAAAGCACCTACAGAAGAGGCACAGGGAAGCCACATCACGCTGGTGAGAGAGTGGTTGCAGCCAGTCTGCCAAGTATCAACCACGTTACAGCTTCTCCATTGTATCCCGTCAAGAAACCCAAGGAGAGTAGCAGGGGCACCCGACCAGAGAATTAAGTTAGTGAGAAGGGTGATGCTGTTTCTTGTGCACCAGTGTATCAATATCAGGGTTAGTTTTGGCCAGCGCGAGGTTTTTTATTTAGTAGGTAGTGTAATTATTTCCTCCCTGGTAGCTTCAAATTTCCACCCTGGGGAAACTTCCCCCAGTTTGGAAATTGCTGCTCTATACATATGAAGAAAACGCAAAACCTGCTGAAAGACTTTCGAATAGTCAGGCCGGTAGACATTTACAGTGTTTAAATAACGTAAATGTCTAATCAAACACGTTTATTCACTAACTATAACGTTAATAGTAATAATAAATGTATAGATTTGAACTGGGTGAGATAGATACATATGAATATATCTAGACTAAGATAGACACACAAATAGATAGATAGATAGATCGTTATTATGAACTTTATCTTTCAAAAAAGAAACACACACGCGCACACACACACACACAGACATATATATATATATATATAAAGTGTAGATTTATTGCTGTTATCGTTATCAATATTACTTGCTTTTTGTATATTATGTGTCTATAATGGTATTTGTGCCGCTACACGTGTTTCGTGTCTAAAGTTGACTCTCTTCAGGCAAATAAACTTATAACTTCCCCTATCGAGATCTGTTTGTTTTTCTGATGGCCAAAGTATCGTGTATACATAGATAATTGGTGAGCAGGTCAGAAAATTCATATGTGTGCGTGTTTGTTGTTTTTTTTTTTTCACGCTCGCACGTTAATTCTCTCCCGTCACCTTTCGTTGGCTATAAAAACAATTTTCCACAGACTTGCGAAATTTGATTTCGTCTTTATACTTCAAAATTGTTTTCAATGATTTTGATTCAGTTTTACTCTACGGGTCATCTAGTTCTTTTTATATTTTTTTAGAATACTATTTGAATTTAGTGTTTTATTTATTTATTTATTTATTTTTTATCACTTTTGAATTTCATGTCTGTGTGTGTGTGTGTCTTAGACTTTTCATGTTGTTTTGTGGAGGAAAGGCTCGTATTTTTTTATAAATATTTCTTCCTGCATCATGAGCGTGTCACAACCTACATTTTGGGAGATAGGCATTACTCTGAATTTACCTCCACTGCATTCGTGTAAAAGTTAGGAAACGTACAATTTCCTGTTATTGGCTAGTTTAATACAACTTTTCTGCAGGGCTAGTTCTTTGAGTCGCCCCCATGTGTATTTTTGCTCATTCATCGCATTTTAGAGCATAAATTACGTTTTTAGAATTGCAGCTCAGATTTGCTTTTATTTTGAATGTAGATGTGTTTTCAAACTTGAAGTGGTTTCCTATTATTATGTTGCATACCCCACATCATTTTTGTTGCATTTAGTAACCCCCTATATTGTGTGTTGCTCGAATTTTGATGAGGTTAGTATGTTATTTTATTTCTGGGTTGGCGTTGTCTTTTAATTATTTTAGTTGTTTTTTTAAGATTTCCTTTATGTTATCATATTTGTTGAGTGATTCTATGTATCTTTTTATCTTTGTTAATAATTCTAGGTTGCTTTTGTTGTCTGTGGAAACATGGGCTAGAATGTTTAAATCTTTTCATGTTTTTTTATTTGTTTTTTGGATCCTGGAAAGTTTTTAATATTATTCTTCTGCCAGTTGAAAAGCATTGTTTATTAGTGGAGTGAGATATCCTGTTATTTGTAGGGTTTCTCGTGGTTTCTCTCGGCGTATTTTACGAAGGGTTTCGTCAGCTACTATTTTGCAAATTCGTCGTTCTAGGGAGTAGACAACTTTTTGGGTGGTGACTCTTAAAATAGAGGTATTGTTGGGCATCTGTGTGTTTATGGTAAATGTCTGTGATGACGTAATTGGTTTTGTTTTTATGAGTATGTCTAAAAATGGCAGTTCATTATAGCTATATTCTGGGGCGCAAGTTTTGTAGTAGATGGTGTAGTTTATTTATGTCTCTCCATGCTGATCTCCAAAAGATAAAACAATCATGTAGATATCTTTTCCATGATTTAATGAATTCTGTTTTTATGTCTTCCCCATGTTTATGTCCTATTTCGTTGTATAGGCTTTCTTCTAGATAAGCTAGTGTGAGTGTTGCATAAGTCGGTGACATTTTTGTCCCCATCGCGGTACTTCTTGATATATATATATATAAATATATATATATATATATATGTCTGTTCTATAAATACTTTCATGGCTTCTGCTCCAATGAAGTTAGGTCACTGGTGCCCCTGCAACTGGTGTTTACTCGTGCAACCAGACTGGCAACTGGGTCTCACCCATTCACAGTTAGATCAACCAAATGCAGACGACAATTCTACTCCTTCAACTTCTTTTCTCGCATTTCCCGCCTGTGGAATTCACTTCCATATTATTGCTTTCCTGACGACAGCAACCTCCAGGAATTTAAATGCAATATCAATACTCATCTCTTAACCACTTTCGACACTACCCTGTATATTCTTTCATTTCTCTCAACCTTTGCAACTGTCATCACACCTATATTCCCATCCTTCTCTTGCTTCTTTCCAACAGGTTCGTCTTTTTCTTCACTCTCCTCCTATCTAATCGTTTTACTCTTATGTAGCCCCCTAATCTTCTTACTCTTATGTAGCCCCCTGCACATCAGTGGCGTTACCGCCTTGCTCGGATTGATATGATTGATAGTTAAATAAAAAGAAGACAAGAGGAAAACTGTATTTAATTCGCCTACGCGTTTCGTCCTGCGATGGACTTTATCAAAGAAAAAAAACGAAATGAGCTTTATTTTTAAGAGCACTAAGAGTCTGCAGCCCCAATATTTAGCAAAAGAAGAAAAAACATAGAAAACACATTCAGAAACTTACAGTACCCGTATCACTTTATTCACAATGCAAAAAGAAAGGCAGATAATATATACAACGACAACAAAAGGAACACCATTAACAATAATAGGCTAAACAATAACATTATACTACCCATCATCTACATTGCATCTACTATCTAAAACAATTTATCCCATCTAGAAAACACACACATAGTAACAAGTACCTCGAAAAAAACTACTATGGACATTGTCAGATCTAAAAAGAACCAAAATCATAATAATGAACAAGCAGGTATATCCAAAAAAATTGCCAAAATTGTTCCTCTGTGTACATCGGAGAAACAAGTAGAAATCTAAATAAAAAAACGTTGTTATGGGGAAACACACCTATTCATTAGATAATGGACTCTCCCTCCTATATTAATAAGAGTTAACAGGAGGTTGACGGGTGGGGGGGAGTTCTTGAGGAGTTCTGTCACGATTAAAAATTGTGGGGGGCTTTATTACTAACATTAATTTTCTTTAGTTTTTGTATATATTTACATTCATTGTATAAAAATCATTGGGGTTATCAATTTTAAATGTTATTCCCCCCACCACCACACAGAGAAATTGTACATATGGGTTTAGTTAGATTTTCACAGTGTGTATTGAGGCATTATGGTGTTTGTAGTAAGAATGGGACGTATGTTTTGGTGCAAGGGATATTGTATTGTCTGCTTGGGTCAGTGAGTGAGGCTAGCTAAGTTAATGTAAGACAGATGAAGACCAGTCTTTCCCCATCCCCCTTTTTGGCCTTGTGCCGCATTTTTTGTATTTTTTAAATATTGAAGTTATTGAGGAGTTCTTAGAAGACCTAGAGAGTTCTTTAGAGTTCTATTGGAGTTCAGTAGAACTACTAGGCAGTTGACATTAGTCGGCAGTTAGCCGAATACTAAGGAGTCAGCTTTCAGTGGAAGATTACCAAGTTCCTAACATTTTGGGTGCGTTCAGTCGATTAGCAATCGACATTGCACGATTATAACCTTCAGTGCGAAAACTACTCCACAACAAACGTATATATAAACACAAAAGAGACATCACTAATAATAATCTAACGAATGCATTAATGATTCACAGAAATAGATTCGACCTGAATTTCAATTTAAAAAATGTCACACTAATATTAAGAGAAAGTAATTTATTCAGAAGGAAAGTTCTCGAGAGCGCCACTATCCAGTACTACCAAAATATCAATTTGCGGCTCGTTTTTTTTTTCCAATCTCACCTTCCTTCGTGGAAATGATACTCAAAGAGACTAACATACATACTAAAAAATCCAAAGAAAACGGTCAAATTCCCTTCATTTTAACATCTCATGACATTGCAATACACATGAAGGAATTCTAAAACTAAAATTTTCTGTTAATCTGTTTGAATAATTTGTGAGCATTTTTTACAGTTGCCAATAATGTTTGTTTATAGGTACCTAATTTGGAATATGCGTGGTGGTGGATTAGATATCGGCTCGGATTTAGAAATCGGGGAGCCGAGTTCGAATTCCAGCCGGAATTCATTGCATTCACTTACGCGCAAATACCCTTGGGAAAGGTATTAATGCGTCTATTCCTTATATACATTTTTTAAAGATTTAAGATTTTTTTTTCATACTTTAAAAATTTCTACTTGTTTCTCTGATGTACATTGATGTATATATGAACACAGAAGAGACATCACTAATAATAATTTAATGAATGCATTAGTGATTCTCAGAAATTAATTCTACCACAACTTTGATTTAAAATATGTCACACTAGTTAAACGAGTAAGCAATTTATTCAGAAGGAAAATTTTCGCAAGCGCCACTATCCAGTACTACCAAAATATCAATTTGCTGCTCGGTTTTTTTCCAATCTCACCTTTCTTCATGGAAATGATACTGAAACAGACTAACACACAGACTAAAAAATCCAAAGAAAACGGTTAAATTCCCTTCATTTTAACATCTCGTGACATTGCATTACACATGAAGGAATTCTAAAACTAAAATTTTCTGTAATCTTTTTTAATGATTTGTGGGCGTTTTTCAAAGTTGACAACACTGTTTGTTTACAGATACGTAATTTGGAATAAAGCTCATTTCGTTTTTTTGCTTTGATAAAGTCTATCACAGGACGAAACGCGTAGGCGAGTTAAATACAGTTTTTCATCTTGTTTTCTTTTTATTTAACTGTATATATATAATGACAATATACACGCTAAAACGTCTGCCTTCTTCTACCGAACGCCCATATCCCAGAGGTAGAATCGCCGACTGATGCCAATTCGATCGGGTTTCTAATCCGGGGTTAAAAGCAATCGGAGTTTAATCGTACTGATGAGCTGTGATACAGCGAAACAGATCTGTCTGCGGATGACTATATATATATATATATATATATATATATATATATATATATATATACAAAGATTTGTACCCACAGAAAGAACTAATTACTTTTAACAAAATAGACGTCATTATACTAACCCAACCTGAGGAACCTTTCGGCCAACACTCTTCAAAAACTTACTTTGGCTTTATTTTAAATGATAAATACAGGACATATATTTGCAGCACGTCCCTGCAAATATACGTTCGGGTAGCCCTCAACTATCTATAAGAACAACTCAGGCTGTTCTGGAGTCAGCTATTGGTCAACACCTGCTTGACAGTCAAGTATGTGCCTCTCATTTTGAGGACAAATGGTTTTCTGTTCGGCACAGTGCTCAATCAGCTCATCATCTTCGTATTTTGGAAGCTGTCTATCTTAAACTCCAACAACCGAGCCTGTATACGCAGAAAGAGCTATTTATTCGCTCCTTGCAATTACTGGAGGGTTTGTGAGTGTTAAATGTTTTCCTTTTTATCACTCTTATGGAGTTGTGTGTTTACACCTCCCTTACATTTTAATTTATTGACTAAAATTTATTTTTGGACGAGCTCCATCTTTCCCCCCAGTTTTGTAAGTAAGCCTTTGATGCTTTCTTTGTCCTGTATTTACCATTTAAAATAAAGCCAACGTAAGACTTTGAAGAGTGTTGGCTGAAAGGTTCCTCAGGTTGGGTTAATATAATGACATCTATTTTGTTCAATATATATATATATATATATATATATATATATATATTGAACAAAATAGACGTCATATATATATATATATATATATATATATATACTCAGTAATTAAAAATTCACCCCCAAGCTGCCCAGGTTTAACCGTAACGTGAGGTATCGTCAGGCACTGACTATACCTTACGTTTGAAACACGGTTGTTTAATGTCTCCCTCTGCATTTTTCTTGTTGTATATTTGGGCAGCAATCTCTCTTTTATACAGGTCTCATTAAAAAATGACAGACAAAGTGTGAAGCTTAAGTTTTTTATGTAATTTTTCATGTGATCTTCTGACTTCGTTTTAGTACATAAATTATATCAACATAGTACCAGGTCGGTGCAAAAAAGTTTTGCCGGTTTGTAAAAGGGGTATTTTAAACCATTGTGTTTTATTTTATGCATATTGTTATTACTTAAACATATCACTATGATTAATTTATAACTTTTTCTTTCAGATTATTAAAGCATCATTCATATTTTTTCTGCAATATTGTCACCGATGTTCTTTCCATTTAAAGAACACATTAAGCATGCTCTACTCTACGAGTTTCACAGAGGTTCCAATGCAAATGCAACGTGTTTCTTGTTGCGAATCTTTGCTTTCACGACACCTTCAGGCACCATTTTTGGGAAAAGCTTGTCACAGGTGATGAGAAGTGGATTCTCTACCATAACGTTAAACGTTGTCGATCGTGGATAAATCGAGGAGAAAGACCAGTTCAGCAACTGAGAGCAGGACTCCATCCCCAAAAGAGCATGTTGAGCGTATGGTGGGGTACTGAAGGGATCATTCATTAGGAACATTTAGACAACAGTCAAATTATTACGGCTAGTCTCCATTGTAAGCAACTTCGTTGTTTGAAAACTGCTTTGACCCGAAAACGACCTTCTTTAGTCAACAGAAAAGGAGTCATCTTCCATCATGATAATGCTCGTCCTCGCACAAGCACTACTGACCAAAGACCTCGTAGGAAAATTTGGTTGGGAAATCTTACCCCAATACTGCATATTCTCCTGACCTAGCAGCGTCGGATTATCACTACCGCAAAAAGTAATGGCAACCTACTGCGGGATAATCATCTGCCCATTCAGTCATGTCTCTTTTGAGACATGATCGCCCAAAGCGTGTATCACGGATGGCACTTAACTGACTGAATGAAGATAATAGTTGGAAACATGAGTAAAGCTTCTACTGGGAAAAAAGTGGGGGAGCAGTTTTCTATTGTTATTAAGTAATAAACTGACCCCCCACTAATTACTACTTATTAATACAATCCGTCTCTTTTCTCTTCAGCTATAGTTTAAAGAGCAGGATAGAAAAATCTCTTGCCCAGTCAGTTATGTCTCTTTTCAGACATGATCGCACAAAGCGTGTATCACATATGGCTTTTAACTGACTGAATGAAGATAATAGTTAAAAATATAATTAAAGCTTCTACTGGGGAAAAAAAGTGGGGGTTCAGTTTTCTATTTTTATTAGGTAATAAACTGATCCCCCACTAATTACTACTTATTAATATAATCCGTCTCTTCTCCCTTCCGCTATAGTTTAAAGAGCAGGACAGAAAATCTTTTTGCCCAATTACTCATGTCTCTTTCGAGACATGATCGCCCAAGCGTGTATCACGTATGGCAGTTAACTGACTGAATGAAGATAATAGTTGAAAAAATAAGTAAAGCTTCTGCTGGTCAAAAAGTGAGGGATCAGTTTTCTATTGTTATTAAGTAATAAACTGATATCCCACTATTTACTAATTATTAATACAATCCGTTTCATCTCCCTTCAGCTATAGTTTACAGAGCAGGATAGAAAATCTTCTATCTAGTCCAACATGTCTCGAAAGAAACATGATCGCCCAAAGCGTGTATCAGGTATGGCACTTAACTGACTGACTGAAAGTTCAAAACTGCTGTTTTGTAACCGAAATCCTATCAGTTTCTTTATAAATTACTTCAAGTTGAGTTATCAACAATTTCTGTTTTTGTTTACCAAATCTATTCCTCAAAACATAATGTACAATTACATCATTTCCTTCAATTATATATTCACCAGTATTTGAAATGTTATTATTTTATTTTGAAGTATATGTTTATAAACATATGTTTATTATCCTCAGGGAACGGAACGCGTTGGTAATGAAAAATCTTGACCTTTTCTTTGTTGATTTTATCCTTTTTCGGATATATCTTATTTACATCTACATTTGTACACATTGTCGACACTGAACAGGAAAACAGACACATCAATTTTATAAGAAGATCCGCGCATTCCTATAAAAAGAGAAATAAAAACATTTTAAAAAATTGCTTTGAACTAAATCCTATTATTCAAAATTTACATAGATTCATCAAAAGTTCACGCACACGCAGACTCATGTAAATATATATATATCTATATATTGTGTGTATTTTGGCAGCATTTTTTCATTAATGCAGGTTTCATTGAATAATATAGACAAGTTTTGTCTATTAATTTTGTGTAGGATCCGTTCATACCGTCTGATATACTTGATGGTGATGTCGTTGAAAGACAGTCTGAGTATTATTTCTTCTAGTTGGTTTGAGGTAGTTATATCTTTCAGTTTGTTGTAGAGGTCATGTTTGCCCAACACACCATCACCACCTTGAAATATAAATGGAGCCTTGTGAAAAGGCAAATTGAAATAGCGAAAGAAAATCTAGACACATTATACAAGAACAAACATGACCTCTACAACAAACTGAAAGATATAACTACCTCAAACCAACTAGAAGAAATAATACTCAGACTGTCTTTCAACGACATCACCATCAAGTATATCAGACGGTATATCTATATATATATTCTAAACATATACTGTTAAATATAAGAGACAATGAATGTCTATTATGTTTAATCAAGAGCTGTTCTAAATAACATATTTTGGCTTTAACTTCAGTTGAAAATAAAGACAAAAATTCTCTAACATTTGGGCAATTTTTTATTAAGTTGGTTCTAAGCTTTTGGCTCACATGAGCCATCTTCAGAGAGGTTATTAAGACGGTAATACAATAACATCCACCATCACCGAGGATTTTATTTTGTGTTGACAAAAACTCCGCTAGGCAACGGCAAATAATTACCAAAAATAACAAACGCAGTTCTTAAATTTGCGATGCGGTTTTATGACGTCACACCGCGTGATAGCGCGAAATGACAACAAAACCATGTATTCAAATGCAATGTAATGTGTTATGGCCAGATTTAAAGGTGATTTTATTAAGTGTGGGTTGTTTGGATTTAATGTACATGGCCTCCAATATCTGAAGGTTCGTTTTACTGTGTTGACTAAAATCTCTCTGATATTACCTACATGTTTATATATATAATAATAATATTAACTATAGTAATAACAATACCAATAGTAACAGAACTAACTCTGCCAAAACTAGTATTAATTAAGCTATAATTTAAATTGTCTTGTACAACCCACCGAGAACAAACTCGGAGGGAAAAGAAGGGGAAGTAAAAAAAGAAACAAACGAAATACATGAACAAAAAGTCAAGCACACGTAAGAAAGAAAAAAATACCAAGACGAAAACCCTAACACTAAAGCGCTCAATACGAAAGTAGAGCAAACAAAGACAGAAAATCTAAGCAAGAGCCAACTACCTACCACGGTTTCGCCCAACGGCTCGTCAGGGAAATATATATATTCTCGTCAGGGAAATATATATATATATATATATATATATATATATATATATATATATATATATATAATATAAAACATTAATCCAAAAGGAAAAGCAAGAAGGTAAATCCCAAAGACCCGATCCTAATTAATATTAATTACATTAATAATAAAACTGATCAAGGTGGAGGGCTCAATGTAATTAATAATTAAATTACAGAGCCAATTATAAAATAAATTTCGATGTTCAAATCAGTTGTATAACCATTTCTACATGAAATCCCTAAGAGAAATTTCACGTATCATCGGCAACTTCTTTATTTCAAAATAAACCAAGATATTTTCCGGCGGAAGTTCCAATATATATATATATATATATATATATATATATATATATATATCAGAAAAAATTAAAGGGGTGGGATTAATAGGTAATGAAACATGCATTAATGAAAAAATGCTGCCTAAATACACACAATTTTTATATATATATATATATAAACAAAAATAGTAGGATTTGAAATAATTATGTAATTCACCGAGTTTTATTAGACCACGACAGAATACAGAAAGCCGCAATGATATACAAACAAAAAATAGTAGGAGGATTTGAAATAATTAAGTAATTCATCGAGTTTCATTAGACCTCAACAGAATGCGGAAAGCACTGGACGTCCGTTTCGTCCTATATTTGAGACTTATCAGCAGTGTGTATCCACTACCAGGGATTGAAACCCAGATATCATCATCACTGCTTAGTTTATGGTTATTCATTCTGTCCAATGAAATCGTTCTTCGCTGACCTTTGTGACCCTTACAAAATGAAGCTAAAGTTTTCTATTCTGAGTCATACTACCTGAATTCCCCTTTCTTTGAAAATTTCTTTTGGAGAGAGATGATCCGAGGAAATCTAAACCAAACGTAATCCTGGTCTGAGGAGATGAGCATATTAGCATGTCGAAATAAATTATAATTCATAACCACTTTACTTGATGTTTTGAGTTTTCTTTTCTTTTATATATATATATATATATATATATATTAAGTACGTATATTTTGGCAACATCTTTTCTTTTAAGCAAGTTGTGTTAAACGATAAAGACAACATAGTCTTATATATTTTCTTTAGAATTTTTTCATTTTTTTGATTAGGCTTTTTATTTCCAAATTATATTTGCATAAAAATTGTCCAAAGGTTGTCCTAGTACTTACGAAGGTCATCGTTCATCATCAGGGACTATATTGCAATTTAAAAATCAAATAATGCCTTGTAGCAGGAAAAGTGTTACACCATTTTAAAAGAAAATAAATAAACGTTATGAAAAATTTTTAAATTCAAAGGCAGTAATAATGTAAACAACATGCACACGTGAAGATATGTGGTCACGTGGATGCGTGGATTATATAGAATGCTTGGTTATTAAAGATTTTACATGCCGTAAAAATACGTTAGAGAATTTAAACTTCGAAGGAACTAATTATGTAAATTATCAAATTACTCAGAGGTAAAGAATTATTTACCGTAATTATATTTTAAATAAACCCTCTAAACACAACTAAGTACATGTCCAGAAACTTGGTAAGCTGTGCGATTGATAAGACGTTTTTTACTTCTGGTATGTAGTGCCTCTAAAATTTTTTAGGCGTCTAATGTCTGTGTTGATCAATAATTTTAGTATTGTCTATAAGAATTTTACGAATGTCAGAATGCTGAAGGGAATCAGTATATATGTTGTGGCGAATCATTTTCGCCAAGTTGTTGTGGTCTGTCTGCGTCAGGAAGAATGAGACGGAAACAAGAACGTAGGTTTAAATAGGTTTGAATAACAGAACATATATACAAGTAATAGTGTTAGTAATCAACAAATAGGAGTGCAAGTCCGAATGGTATAATTAAGCTGCGTCACGACTGCCTCAGGACTGCCTCAGAACTGCCTCACGACTGTCACTTGAATGCCTCCAAGGAAGTCACTAAGATTAGTATTTATAGATGGAGGAAGAGCCCATTCCTATTAATAGGTCGCCATAACAATATATATATATATATATATATATATATATATTAGGCAAATTTTAGATATTCTACAATTTCAAATATACGTATTTCGCCGCTGATCTTACAGCTCGTCA
Source organism: Ascarosepion bandense (assembly GCA_037127315.1). Lineage (NCBI taxonomy): Eukaryota > Metazoa > Mollusca > Cephalopoda > Sepiida > Sepiidae > Ascarosepion > Ascarosepion bandense. Next base: position 962,584 of record JBBBDQ010001812.1, read on the forward strand.
GACCCAAATGATACAACAGTTAATCTTCAAAATATTCCAGAAAATAATTACACACAGACACTCGCGTGTCCATATTGAGAATAGACATTTGTAACGGTAATCTACAAAAAAACAATTACTCGCTCGTTCAAAAAAAGCCCAAAGAAAGAAAGAAAATGCAAAATATAGACAATTGATAAATGGAAAGAAGAGAAAGAAAAAGAAAATAAATAGAAATGGAAAAAGAAAGAAAATTATAACGAGAAATTAAAATTAACGTCATAGATTTAAAATGGAGAATATATATATATATATATATATATATATATATATATTATTTTTAATATTATTAACTGCTGTATCTTTTGGGTCTGACGAGCAGTTTTTGTACTGTGAAATACCTATTACCTATGAAATTGTAGAATATCTAAATTTTTTTCTAAATTATATTACTCTGTTAAATTAATTAGATAAATTTGACATTGAGTTCTTTTGAGTTCGTCTCTATCGGATTTTACCGGACTTACATACCAAGTATTCTACGTTATATATATATGCGAAAGGGGAAGCTACCATTTATCGTAAATAATTTATCGTAAATAATTATCCTAAATAATCAGGCCGGTAGATATACATATATAATACTGTTTAATTAAAAACAGAATATCTACTTAAATACGAGTATCGATAAAAAATAATGTTCAAGCAAATCATTTGAAACTGTCGGTTGTTTATAATCAAATTTCGTTAATCTTCGTTAATTTCCGTAACATGTTTACATTTGTTGACATTACGATACATTTCAGAGCAGATATGGCTATTGCGATGAATAATATATATATATATATATATATATATAGGCGGGATGCCGAAAATACATCAATCAGCTAAGTGAGAAACCTTATATATATATGTCTACATAAAGCCTATCTAATAACCATTATGATAGTATAATAGAGTCCAGTACTCATATTTTATTTTAAACGCCGAGTGATAAAGTTTTATTACATTTGATGTGATATTTCTTCTTGGTAGTACCAATATATATATATATATATATATATATATATATATATATATATACATATATATATATACATATACATATATATATATATATATATATACATATATATATATATGCATATACATATATATATACATATATATATATATGCATATACATATATATATACATATATATATATGCATATACATATATATATACATATATATATATGCATATACATATATATATACATATATATATACATATATATATATACATATATATATATATAATATATATATATATACATATATATATACATATATATATATACATACATATATATATATATACATATATATATATATATACATATATATATACATATATATATATATACATACATATATATATACATACATATATATATACATACATATATATATACATATATATATATATATATATATATATATATATATATATATATATATATACATATATATATATATACATATGAATTAAAAGTACATTGCGACACGGAAATTTTTGTTTCGAGATTTCTATCTCGTCATCGGGCAATGTTGGATGTTATTATATTAAAAGGATTTATTCTTCAATTCTCTATTTTTTATGACTGAAAGTGTTATTATATAAACGACGTAAAAATTCGTATTTGAAATAGACGCCCTATTTTTACCCAACAATAATAGTCGAAAAAAAAATTGCGTTTGAAAATTGCGTTTAAGAATGGAATAGCTGTTCGCTATTGACCTTAATACCCACTCATATATATATATATGTGTGTGTGTGTGTGTGTGTGTGTGTCTGTGTGTGCCTGTGTTTGTGTGAATTTAATAAAGTGATAAATGAAATTCAATGAATAAAAAACAACAAAATGATAAAATTTTGTCAAAAAGTTTAATAATTGTCATTTAGGATATACTAGTCGGCCTTTTGACCAAATTGAAGCAGGAAGAGAAACATTTTAAAGACGGTGTTTTCGGACACGACTGCGCCCTTTTTCATCGAGACAAGAAATAAGCAATGAAGTTGAACTCACTTTTCTGATAAAGTTTGTTGTTTTTTTTTGGGGGGGGGGGTCCCAGAAAAAATATACATTGAAAAACGATCAGGCACACAACAGGCACACACACACACACACACACACACACACACACACACACACACATATTAAAATGCACACTCACACACTTATATATATATACATAAACTGCGTCTAGAGATTATATGCAAGTTATGAATTGGTATAAAGAGTTGTGCCTTTAATGTTCAAAGTTTTATTATGATGTTGTTTAGATTCTACTCAATATTATTAACGTATATATATAGTGATAGAGAAAACTATTGTTTTTTGTAGGAAAAAATTTTACTAAGCTAACAAAACAGGTTAATTTGACTGTCAGTAGTTTATTTGCAACTATTTATTTTTATACTTTTACATTATTATACTTTGTAAAACGAATGCAAAAAATAATATGAAAAGATTTTAGAACAAATTCGTCAATTTCTTAAAGGAAAAACATAAAAATATTTATTTTAAAAATAAAAGATATATTAACAAAAATTAATAAGATCCTCCTAAAATTTATTGCACAAATGCTCCTTTCTTTTCAATAACACTTAGCAGCCTATTGTCAACATCTGGTGTTAGATTTGCAATTTTAGCGGCTGGTAAATTGTTTGCAGCAACTTTAACTGCCTCCCAGAGGTCACAACACTTGCTGTTGAATTGCCTTCCATTAGAATAAATATCTCTCTTGAGGATGCTCCACGGGTTCTCAAGGGGATTCATGTCACAGCTATTTGAAGGCCAGTCCATAAGAGAATCTTCAACAAATCCCTTTTCTTTCAACGAGAATTTGATGCATGAATTGATGCATTGTCTTGCATAAAGATCATAGATCTACGTTTGGCTAAAGACTGGTTATCAAGCCATTTAAAGAAATATTGCTCTAGAAAATCACAGTAACTTTTGGAATTCATTTTAACCCGGTTTTTCACTTTAAATGGACCAACGAGCACAATACCAATAATCCAAGACCATATCATGATCTAACCCCCGCCTTGTTGGCGTTTAAAAATTTTCATGAGTCATATTGCTTGCAAACCCATCCTCGAGCCCATCCATCGAGCCCATCAGTAGGGCCCATCGAGGGTGATCCTTGATTCGGCTGTAAAAAGCACTTTACTGAAACCAGTTTTCATGTACTTTTTGCCCACCGCAATCTTCTTTCCCTATGTTTCTTTTTTTTGTTAAAATGGGTTTCTTTATTTGATTTTTTACATCAGCAAACTTCCTTAATGCTTTACACCTTGTTTCACTTGACACCATAGAAGCTCCAAATGTGGCCTCAAATATGAACGCACTTGACGCATTTGGGTTTCTTATTAATTCTCTTTGGATATTTGTTAGATCTCGGTTTGCTAAATTCCTGAATTCAACCTGAGACTTTTTCCCCTTGGTTGAATTCCCATTTGATATATTTTCTTGATTGTTCGATGATCCCTTTTCAAATCCTTAGAAATTTGAAGCGAAGATTTTCTTTTGATAATTTTTTTTTTTTTTTTTTTTTTTTTTTAATCATTTCACCCCGAGCAAGGCAGAAACGCCACTGATGTGCAGGGGGTTACATAAGTGTAGAAAGATTAATTAGAAAAGAGTGAGGAGTACAAGCTAGTTAGAAAGGAACAATAGAAAACTGAGAAAGCAGGTGCAATGACAGGTACATGGGCGGAGAGAAAGGGAAGCTTATACAGGGGAGGGGAGAGAGAGCTAGAGGCCAGTGGTTAGTAGGTGAGTATTAACTTTGCTTTTAAATTTCTGGAGGTCGTAGCCGTCAGGAAAGCAAGAATACGGGAGTGAGTTCCACAGGCGGGAAGTGCGAGAGAGGAAGCTGCAGGAGTAGAATTGTCGTCTGCGTTTGGCTAACCTGACTGTGAATGGGTGGGACCCAGTTGCCAGTCTGGTTGAACGGGTAAACACCTGTTGAGGAGGCATCAGTGACTTAAGCTCATCCGAGCAGAAGCCATGAAAGTATTTATAGAAGAGACAGAGGGAGGCCACATTTCGACGATGGGAAAGTGGCTGCAGACGAGTCGCCAGATCAGTACCTATCACATTACAGACTCTCCTTTGGAGCTTGTCAAGAACACTGAGGAGAACGGCAGGGGCACCTGACCATAAATGGCAGCAGTACTCCATGCACGGACGGATGGTTGACTTGTATATATGCAGGATGGATTCAGGTGGAAAAAACATCCTGGATCGACATAGTGACCCAATCTTCTTAGCAGTAGATTTTGCTATGGATTCAATATAGTGCTTCCATTTGAGGTCTGAGGACAGGGTAAGTCCGAGGAGGCGTAGTGTATTACTCTCCGGGAGAATCATCTGGTCCATGCTTATGGGAGGCAGAAGAGGTTGCCTGTAATGGTTGACAGACAACAGCTTGGTCTTAGAGGAATTAAAGTTGACAAGCCACTTCTTGCCCCAGTTCACCACAGAGTGTAGATCCCGCTCAAGGTCAGCAGCGAGATTATGTCTGTCCGCCACGACAGGTTTCTTACTGGAGCGGGAGTATATTGTAGTGTCATCTGCGTAGATGCCTACTTGGGACCTGATCTCATCTGGGAGGTCGTTGATGAAAATAAGGAAGAGCGTTGGGCCCAGGATAGAGCCTTGTGGGACACCAGCATTCGTGCTGTAGGACGAAGAGGCACGCCCATTCAGAACGACCTTCATTTTGCGGTTATTTAAGAAAGATTGGATTAGGTCAAGCAGGCGACCGGTAATACCATAACCGCGTAGTTTGCATAGGAGGCCAGGGTGCCAAACCCTGTCGAAAGCCTTGGAGATATCCAGAGCAACCGCGCGAGCCTCGTCAGACTCATCAAGGGCCTGTAGCATGTACTCCGTTACAGTAGTTAGCAGGTCGGCTGTGGACCTGTCAAATCGGAATCCATATTGCCTGTCGGAGAACAGCTTGTGGGCGGTGAGATGATGAACTATTTCAGCATTTATTATAGCCTCGAACACTTTCCCGAATATTGGTAGGAGACTGATAGGGCGATAGTTGGATGGGTCCGAGGGTTCACCACAATTCTTAAAGACAGGAACGACTGAGGAGAATTTCCAGCATGCAGGAAAGCAGGAAGCAGAAAGGCAGTAGTTAAACAGTTTAGAGAGGACAGGGGAAAGTTCAGGGGCACACCTCTTAAGGACTATCACCGGGATTCCATCGTCTCCACACGCCTTATGGGGGTCGAGTTTTGAAATTACTCTGGATACTATTGTCGGGGTAATATACACGTCATGCAGTTTGGCCTCAGTTCTAATAGGGAAGTCGGGTGGGTGCACTCCGGACGAGTCGAGTGTGGAGTTGGATGAGAATCTGCGGGCAAAGCACTCAGCTTTCTCAGCAGATGACGTGAGAACGTCAAATCCATGGATTAAAGGAGGTATTGAGGATTTCCTATTGTTGAGCACTCGTTTACAAATCCTCCAATAGTCCTTGGAGCCGAACTTGCGGTCAGCTATGTGCTGTCGCATTCTCTCCGCAAACAACTGTTTGGCGTCATTTAGAGTTCTCTTGCACTCACTGCGAGCGGATGTGAACAGGCGCCTATTGTGATCAGTTGGCTGTCTCTGGAATAGATGGAAGTAATGGTTCCTGTGGGCAATGGCGGCTGAGCAGGCTGGAGAGAACCACGGAGGGGAATGAGGTTTTAAGCAATACTTCCTGGTGGGTATGAAGGCATCAATGCCAGCTTTCACCCATGACGATTTTTTCTTTGATTATATAGTTCTTTTCATTCATTGTTAGTTATTTCTTACGAGCAATAATACAAAATTCTAGTTCTTGCAAATAATCTCTTGACACTGCAAATTGCTATAATTACTGAAAAAAAATACTAAATATCAATCTGGAATTGAAAATTGGGACGTACTTGCTTTCATGCTTACTCGCTATACTTAATAGTACAAAATTATTTCATTCGATTATACATATCTATGAATTTTACATAAAATATTTGACAATACCTCTTTTGCATATAATCTCTAGACGCAGTTTATATATATATATATATATATATATATATATATATATATATATATAGTCATCCACAGACAGATTTGTTTCGCTGTATCAGTTTGCTTTTAACATCCGTTTGCTTTTAACCTAGGATTGAAACCCGACCGAATTGGCGTCAGTCAGCGATTTTATCTCTGAACTATGAGCGCTCGGTAGAAGGAGGCAGACTTTATAGCGTATCATGTATCACACGCCAGTAGCCAGAGTGCTCTAATTCAATCCTGAATGAGCGATGGGTAGATGCTAGAGTAGCTACATTTTTTTTCAAAGTATCACCATTCTTCCAGATTGCTCAATCATGGTGTGAGATCAAAAATACCTATTCGCATATATATATATATATATATATATATTCTAAACATATACTGTTAAATATAAGAGACAATGAATGTATGTTATGTTTAATCATGAGCCGTTCTAAACATCGTATTTTGGCTTGAATTTCAGGTGAAAATTAAGACAGACAAAAATACTCCAACATTTGAAGAATTTTTTATTAAGTTGTTTCTCAGCCTTCGGCTCACATGAGCCATCTTCAGAGAGGTTACAAGGACGTTGACACAAAAACATCCACCATCAAAGACGATTGTATCTGGTGTTGACATAAAACTTTGCTAGGCAACGATAACAGTTACCAAAAATAGCAAACGCATTTCGTAACATCTCTGAAGATGGCTCATGTGAGCCGAAAGCTTAGAACCAACTTGATAAAAAATTATCCAAATGTTGGAGAATTTTTGTCTTTATTTTCATCTGAGATTAAAACCAAAATACGATGTTTAGAACAGCTCATGTTTGACTATAATATACATTCATTTACTTTTATATTTAACAGTATATGTTTAGAAAATTATCTGTTGCCTCGATGCACAATATATATATATATATATATATATATATATATATATATATATACACGTTCCGAGACCTGAAACATTTATAAATGTTCCGCTGTAGTTTAGCCTGGCATTTCGGCGTCCTGACGATTGCAATTACGCGCATAAAATTCTCGAGTCGTAGCCGTTTTTAGGTTTCGGGAACAACGAAAATGTTAATCATATTTAACTCTGCCACCCATGCATTATTGAGCATTTTTGTGTGTGTGTGTGTGTGTGTACCTTCAATAGTTAAAAACTACAAGTTCCCTACGTGTACACAAACAAAAATGCTCAATAATGCATATATATATATATATATATATATATATATATATATAATATAATATTTGGGTAGCAACCTTTCTGTTAAAATATCTTTCATTTAACACATCCGGCAAGAAAGATTTAATTAAGTTTTATTCAGTTTTTTGTAGCATCTTAACAATTTTTGTTTTTGTAAACATTATTTAAGGAAATAGAAATTGTCCGTAATTTTTTATTATCCCAAGTGTTTTCGAACACGTCTTTAGCCATTTTCAAGACCTATTTGTCTTAATATATATATATATATATAATAATATTTATTAATAACTTATAACATTGATATGTTATAATATCACTACAGAAGTAGCTATTTTGTTTCGACACCTTTTGTGTCTTATCAAGTGATGTGATTATATATATATATATATATATATATATATATATATATTTTTTTTTTTTAATCATTTCACCCCGAGCAAGGCAGAAACGCCACTGATGTGCAGGGGGTTACATAAATGTAAAGAGATTAATTACAAAAGAGTGAGGGGTACAAGCTAGTTAGAAAGGAACAATAGAAAGCTGAGAAAGCAGGTGCAATGACAGGTACATGGGCGGAGAGAAAGGGAAGGTTATACAGGGGAGGGGAGAGAGCTAGAGGCCAGTGGTTAGTAGGTGAGTATTAACTTTGCTTTTAAATTTCTGGAGGTCGTAGCCGTCAGGAAAGCAAGAATACGGGAGTGAGTTCCACAGGCGGGAAGTGCGAGAGAGGAAGCTGCAGGAGTAGAATTGTCGTCTGCGTTTGGCTAACCTGACTGTGAATGGGTGGGACCCAGTTGCCAGTCTGGTTGAACGGGTAAACACCTGTTGAGGAGGCATCAGTGACTTAAGCTCATCCGAGCAGAAGCCATGAAAGTATTTATAGAAGAGACAGAGGGAGGCCACATTTCGACGATGGGAAAGTGGCTGCAGACGAGTCGCCAGATCAGTACCTATCACATTACAGACTCTCCTTTGGAGCTTGTCAAGAACACTGAGGAGAACGGCAGGGGCACCTGACCATAAATGGCAGCAGTACTCCATGCACGGACGGATGGTTGACTTGTATATATGCAGGATGGATTCAGGTGGAAAAAACATCCTGGATCGACATAGTGACCCAATCTTCTTAGCAGTAGATTTTACTATGGATTCAATATAGTGCTTCCATTTGAGGTCAGAGGACAGGGTAAGTCCGAGGAGGCGTAGTGTATTACTCTCCGGGAGAATCATCTGGTCCATGCTTATGGGAGGCAGAAGAGGTTGCCTGTAATGGTTGACGGACAACAGCTTGGTCTTAGATGAATTGAAGTTGACAAGCCACTTCTTGCCCCAGTTAACCACAGAGTGTAGATCCCGCTCAAGGTCAGCAGCGAGATTATGTCTGTCCGCCACGACAGGTTTCTTACTGGAGCGGGAGTATATTGTAGTGTCATCTGCGTAGATGCCTACTTGGGACTTGTATATATATATATATATATATATATATATGAATTATTTCACACCCTCATCAAGTCGGAAATGCCACTAGTACGCGAGAAGAGGTGCATGTAGTAGAAAAGAGAGAAAATACTGATTATGGAGCATTGAGAAAAGGATAAATAATGAACAGGGTTCAAGAAAAGAGAAGATAGCGTTGCATTTACCTTTTTGAAAATTGGATTTATCAGTGAAGCAAATAAACGGAAAAGAGTTCCACAGGCGGAAAGTGCCAGAAAAGAAACTGTTGAAGTAGAAATAACGGTTACATTTAACTATTTCAATAGCAAATGGGTGGGACCTCCATGCCAATCTAGTAGCACGCTTAAATTCATGTCGTCAGGGCACCAGGAGAAAAAGCTCATCAGCTAAGTTGCCATGAAAATATTTGTAGAAAAGACAGAGGGATGCCGCTTCACGTCGGTGAAAATGTGACTGAAGTCGAGATGCCAGGTCAAGATTAATTACATTGCAGATCCTTCTTTGGATTTTGTTAAGAACAAAAAGAGGAATATCAGGAGCACACGAGTGGATATTGCAGCTGCATTCAATGCTCAGACAAAAGACAGAACCCTGTTAAAAACCAGATTTCGAATATAGGACTTTTTTCTCAATGTCAGTCGGCCAAGAGCTACAATCTTGGACAATGATTTGTCATTCGTTTCATATCAAACTAGATACTGCTTTTTTCATTGTTTAGATTCCCACCTAAAGACCATTTGTACAGGATGCAGCAGAAATACGTCCCACATATATCCCAGAAATACCACCCATATAATGTTAAAACGTAAGTAGCAAGGATATCTTCCTCTCGTGTTGTGGAGTACTTTTCGTACTGAAGGTTATAATCGTGCTATGTCGGTTGCTAATCGATTTAACACACCCAAAATGTTAAGAAATTGGTAATCTTCCACTGTAAGGTGACTCCTTAGTATTCGGTTAACTGCCGACTAATATCAACTGCCTTAATTCAACTATGTCCAAACTAGAACTAACTAATAGTTCTACTGAACTCAAATAAAACTCTAAAGAACTTTCTAGAACTTCTAAGAACACCTAAGAACTTCATTATTTAATTTGTATAAATATACAAAAAATATGGCACAAGGCCTAATACGGGGATGGGGAAGGCTGGTCTTCATCTGTCCTAAATTTAACTTAGCTATTCACTTTCGTTGACCCTGACACACCTACAATAAACCTTACACCATAATACCACATTTTTACTTACCATTCTTACTACGTTCACCATAATACCTCAGCTGCTCTATGTAGTCCTACTTAACTCCCATATGTACAATTTTCAGTGGAGGACATGGGCAGAAAATAACAACATTTAAAATTCCCCAATGATTTTATACAATGAAAATAAGATATGTACAAGAAACTAAACAAAATCATATTAGTAATAAAAGCCCCCCACTACTCTAATATTGTGACAGCAAAATCACTTCTCCGGACGAAATATAATGCGTGGCTTTAGAAATATAATACCATATATCCGATCAGCAATCACTCACACAATCACTCACAACACCTAAGAACTTCTTAAGTTAACTTCCTGTTAACTCTTATTAATATAGGAGGGAGAGTCCATTATCTGAGGAATAGGTGTGTTTCACCATAACATCTAACTAATGTTTTACCATTATGCGGGAGCTGTTTCCTGCAGTAAGCTGTCGTTTTTCTATAGTAGACTGGTTGGCAACCAAGGTTGTATGGCTCAGTCTTTCCTGTTATTCAACTTATACCTGTAGGATGGAGGAGGAGAAAAAAAATTTCTACCTGTACCTTTCGCCGATTTCTCATCCCAGCCGTTATTCAATGCACCACACCACACAGCGACGGACATTTCCAGGCTCTCGGGCTCTCAAACGTCGGCAAACGGTGTAAGTGCCGGTTTATGTGATCTGGCCTCGTGTCAGAGAAACGAAACTTATTAAATATTTATAAACTCTAGATTGCTTGTATTATTAAATTTCTATACCGACAAATATTCGAAATAATAAAGACGATGAAGATTCAAAGCTGAACAAACGATGAAAATCGGCACCCAGTGAAACGCGCTTATTGCAATATGCCATTATTATTATTGCTAATCATTCTTCTTCTTATTATTATTATCATTATTATTATTGCTAATCATTCTTCTTATTATTATTATCATTATTATTATTGCTAATCATTCTTATATTATTATCATTATTATTATTGCTAATCATTCTTCTTCTTATTATTATTATTATTATCATCATTATTATTATTGCTAATCAATCTCCTTCTTCTTCTTATTATTATTATTGCTAATCATTCTTCTTATTATTATCATTATTATTATTGCAAATCAATCTTATTATTATTATCATTATTATTATTGCAAATCAATCTTATTATTATCATTATTATTATTGCAAATCAATCTTCTTATTATTATTATCATTATTATTATTGTTAATCATTCCTCTTATTATTATTATTATCATTATTATTATTGCTCATCATTCTTCTTCTTATTATTATTATTATTATCATTATTATTACCATACTTATTATTATCATGTTGTCATTTTTCATCATATTTTGATTTCTGCTATGGTCGCACTACCTACCAAGTTTGCGGAAAGACCTAAGGCAGGTCGTGGTGTGTTGTTATGGCTCCATTTCATGTTTTTTTTCTATCTCCCCTAACATCCCTAGCGTTACATAGACAAAGTTCTCCTTAGTGTGTGGGCTGTACTTAATACGACAATTTTTTGTATATCTGTTAAGCCTGAGATTCCAGGTATTCTTTCAGTTTGTTGTTTTGTTCTATTTTTATCATTCCAAGTGCACTGGCACGATTCTTGTTTTTAATTTCGACATTTTCTATATTTCAATTTCCAGGTCTTTATATTTTGACAGTTTTTCGAAATCCTTGGTTGCTATGTTACAATCCGCTGAACAAGCCATATCAATTAATAAGCAAGTTTTTTCTTTCTGGTTTTTAACAATAATGTCCGGCCTATTTGCTTCAATTTTTCTGTCCTTGTAGATGGTGTAATCCCATAGAAGGGTGACATCTATTTCTGTAACCGGTGCTGGGTGATCTTCATACCAGTGTTTATTTACATATTTTCAATAGTGTTTGCACATTGTCCAATGCAAATATTGCCTCACTCTATCGTGACGATTTTTATATTCATTTACGGCAAGTACAAAACATCCTGAGATTAGATGGTTTATTGTTTCTTGGTATTTATTACAGAACCTGCATTTTGGATCCACATTATTATGTATAATAGTTGCCTGAAAATTCCTAGTGAAAAGAATTTGGCCTTGCTTGCAAGAATAAAGCCTTCAGTCTCATAGTTTAATCCAGATGCACGTAACCATCGATGAGTATTCACTTTATCAACATTGGATTTATTAGCACGTTCAGGATATTGGCCATGCAGAGGTTTGTCTTGCCAGCGTTGGTTCATCTGTTCAAGAGCTTTATCCTTGGCTTTCCTTTTCATATTTTTGCCGCAATAGTTGGTTCTTGGCTTCTGTTTTGCTTTTCTACAGAATCTACTAAATGTAAATCTTGTTTGTATTTACTGCCTTCTTTTATTATTGAATATTTTTACTTTCTGTTTTCATGTTGCCTGACTAAATGTATCATCCAGTCCTTGGTTGTTTTTATGTATGTTAGTAAGCCAATAGTTGTTGTCTTGTATGACAATTCTAGCGGAATAAGACCTCTTCCACCTTCTTTACGGGGTATGTATAGACAGTCTACATCTGCCTTTGGATGATGCATCTTATGTTTAGAAAGAAGCTTTCTTGTTTTACAATTCTTTCGTCTGATTTCGTTCAGAGTCCAGTTCAAGATGTTGAATATATATTGGACCACTCGTATGGCAAGGTTGTTAATAGCCATAATCATGTTCTGAGAATTTAATTCAGTTTTTAATATCAGTCGTAGCCTTCTATAGCACTCTTTGCGTAATATTTCTTTCATTTTTTTATGGTGAATATTTAACTCTCATTTACACTTAGGTATTTATAAGCTCTTTCTGGCTCTAAATATTTTATTCTTACAGCAGGGTCTAAGCTAATTGAGGATGTTTGTTGTAGCGATCCAATTGTAGCTTTAGCACATTTATTCAAATTGAATTTCATTCCAATGCCTTCACTGAAGCATTTTACATTTTGCAGAAGACCTTCCAGCTCATTATCATTCTTAGCATACAACTTTAAGTCATCCATGTAAAATAGATGGTTTTTTTCTTTTGCGCTATTTTCTAACCACATTCTGACTTATTAAGTTGACTGGTTAATTCTATTAATGATATGCAAAACAGTAAAGGAGACAAAGTGTTACCTTCAAATATACCTCTTTTGATGTTTATTTCACCAGACTTATAGGTTCCATTTATATGATTGAGGTAAAGGGTTGTTTTCCATATCGACATACATTGTTTGATGAAATTGATGATGAAGAATGATACCTTGTTTATATTTAAAGTCTTTAAGATCGAGGAATATGGTACACTATCGAATGCCTTAGGATAATCTATCCGAGCAGTACTAAGATTTTTCTTTGCATTGTAGCAGTTTTCCAAGATCATCTTGTTAGTAAGTAATTAGTCTTTACAACCGTAACAGCCACGTTTGCACCATTTTTGTTCAAGCGGTAGCATGTCATTTCTTTCCAAGATGAAATATATCTGCTTTGTTAAAATAGATGTTAATAGTTTGTAGGTTGTCGGAAGGCATGTACTTGGTCTGTAGGTTTTCGAGTTACTTGTGTCACTATTCTTGGGTAGAAGAAATGTAATTCCTTTGGTCATCTATGCATGAATTTTAGTGGGATCGTTAACCATTTCTTGAAGTTCTTTGGTTAGTGTTTAGGTGCTGTGTTTAAATAATATAACCAAAAGTTAGGAATTTTATCTATTCCTGGAAATTTCCAAATGAGTGGTTTTTTCAGTGCACATTTTATTGTTATTATTATTATTACGATTATGATTATTATTAATATTATTCATCATAATTCAATTTCTGCTATGATCACTTATCATTCCAAGTCGACCTACTATCACTGGTACGATACTTATTTTCAATTTCCACATTTTTTCTATTTCAATTTCCAGGTCTTTATATTTTGACAGTTTTTCGAATTCCTTGGTTGCTATATTACAATCCGCTGGACAAGCCACATCAATTAATAAGCAAGATTTTCTTTTTGCTTTTTAACAATAATGTCCGGCATATTTCCTTCAATTTCGTCTGTCTGTGTAGATGGTGTAATCCCTTAGAATGCGGACATCTATTTCTGTAACCGGTGCTGTGTGATGTTCATACCAGTGTTTGTTTACATATTTTCAATAGTGTTTGCACATTGTCCAATGTAAATATTGCCCCAGTCTATCGTGACGATTTTTATATTCATTTGGGGCAAGTACAGAACATTCTGAGATTAGATGGTCTACTGTTCCTTGGTATTCATCATAGAACCTGCATTTTTGGTCCACATTATTATGCATAATATTTGCCTGAAAGTTCCTAGTGAAAAGACTTTGGTCTTGCGCTGCAAAGATAAAGCCTTCAGTATTTTTATTATTATTATTATGTCATTTTTCATCATATTTCGATTTCTGCTTTGGTCTCACTACCAACCAAGTCTGCGGGGAGACCTAAGGCAGGTAGTGGCATGTTGTTATGGCTCCATTTCATGTTTTTCTATCTTCCCTATCATCTCCAGCATTACATAGATAAAGTTTTCCTTAGTGTGTGGGCTGTACTTAATAAGACATTTTTTTGTATATCTCTTAAGCTGGGGTTTCCAGGGATTCTTTCAATGTGTTGTTTTGTTCCATTTTTTATCATTCCAAGTGCACCTACTCTCACTGGCACAACTCTTGTTTTCAATTTCCACATTTTTCCTATTTCAATTTCCAGGTCTTTATATTTTGACAGTTTTTCAAATTCCTTGATTGCTATGTTACAATCCGCTGGACAAGCCATATCAATTAATAGACAAGTTTTCTCCTTCTGGTTTTTAACAATAATGTCTGGCCTGTTTGCTTCAATTTTTCTGTCTGTGTAGATGGTGTAATCCCATAGAATGGTTACATCTTCTATTTCTGTAACCGGTGCTGGGTGATGTTCATACCAGTGTTTGCCTACAGCTTTTCCATAATGTTTGCATATTGCCCAATGTAAATATTGCCCAACTCTATCGTGGCGATTTTTATATTCATGTGGGGCAAGCACAGAACAGCCTGAGATTAGGTGGTCTATTGTTTCTTGGTGTTTATCACAAAACCTGCATTTTGGATCCATATTATTATGCATAATATTTGCCTGAAAGTTTCTCGTGAAAAGATTTGGTTTTGTGCTGCAAGAATAAAGCCTTCAGTTTCGGACTTTAATCCAGATGCACGTAACCATCGATGAGTATTAACTTTGTCAACATTAGATTTATTGGCACGTACTGGATATTGGCCATGCAGAAGTTTGTCTTGCCAGCGCTGTTTCATCTTTTCAAGAGATTTGTCTTTGGCTTTCATTTTCATATTCTTTGCCGCAATAGTCGGCTCTTGGCTCCCGTTCTGCTTTTCTACAGAATCTACTAACTGTAAATCTTGTTTGAATTTACTGCCTTCTTTTATTATTGAATATTTTTTCTTTCTTTCTTCATGTTGCCTTACTAATTGTAACATACAATCCTTTGTTGTTTCTATGTATGTTAGTAAGCCAATAGTTGTTGTCTTGCATGACAATTCCAGCTGAATAAGACCTCTTCCACCTTCTTTTCTTTACCTTCTTTATTATTATTATTATTATTATTATAACATTATCATTACTAATATTATTAACATTATCATTGTTATTATCATAAACATAGTTTAATCTCTGATATCTACTAAGTATACAGGAAGACCTAAGTTAGATAGTAGTGTGTTATATGACTACATTTCATAATTTGTTTTTCTATCTCCCTTAATGTCGCTAGCTATCATTGGCCATTTTCTTAGTATATGAGCTGTATTTGTTAAGGCAATTATTTGTATTTCTCTCAAGCTGGAAGTTCCAGGAATTTTTCAATGTGTTGTTGTGTTCCTTTTTTTATCATTCCAAGTGCACCTACTATCACTTGTTAATTTCATTTTTGTTTTCAAGTTCCACATTTTTTATATTTATATATTACAGTTTATTATTATTATTATCATTATTATTATAAATTATTGTTATCAGTTCTTAGGGATTCTTTCAATGTGTTCTTTTATTCCTTTTTTATCATTCCAAGTGCACCTGCTATCACTGGTACTCTTTTTGTTTTCAATTTACACACTTTTTTCTATTTCAATTTCCCATTCTTTATATTTCGATAGTTTTGCAAATTCCTTGGTTGCTATGTTACAATCTGCTGGGCAAGAAATATCAATTAGTAGGCAAGTTTTTTTCTTTTTGGTTTTTGACAATAATGTTCGACCTATTTGCTTCAGTTTTACCTTCTGTGTAGATGACGTAACCCCATACAATGGTGACGTTTTCTATTTCTGTAATCCATGATGAGTGATGTTCATACAAGTGTTTGTTTACATATTTTTCGAAGTGTTTGCGCATTGTCCAGTGTAATTATTGCCCACTCTATCGTGACGATTTCTATATTCATTTGGGGCAAGTACAGAAGGTTTTGAGATTATATGGTCTATTGTTTCTTGATGTTTATCACAGAACCTGCATTTTGGGCCCACATTATTACGTATGATATTTGCCTGAAAGTTCCTAGTGAAAAGACTTGCGCTGCAAGAATAAAGCCTTCAGTCTCAGACTTTAATTTAGATGTTCATAAACTCTATCAAAATCACGTTCTGGATATTGGCCATGGAGAGGTTTCTCTTGTCAGCGTTGTTTAATCTCTTCAAGAGGTATAGTCTTGGTTTTCTTTTTCATATATTTGGCTGCAACAGTTGGTTCTTGCGTTCTATTTTGGTTTTCTACAGAATCTACTAAAAGTAAATCTTGTTTGATTTTACTGGCTTCTTTCATTATTGAATTTTTTTTCTTTCTGTTTTCATGTTGTTTGACTAATTATATCATCCAGTCCATTATTACTATTATAACTGGTGCTGGGTGATGTTCATACCAGGGTTTGTTTTTTACAGATTTTCCACAGTGTTTGCACATTGTCCAATGTAAATATTGCCCCACTCTATCTTGGCGATTTTTATATTCATGTGGGACAAGTACAGAACAGCCTGAGATTAGATGGTCTACTGTTTCTTGGTGTTCATCACAAAACCTGCATTTTGGATCCATATTATTGTGTATAATATTTGCCTGAAAATTTCTAATGAAAAGACTTTGGTCTTGTGCTGCAAGAATAAAGCTTTCAGTTTCAGACTTTAATCTAGATGCACGTAACCATCAATGAGTATTAACTTTATCAACATTGGGTTTATTGGCACGTACTGGATATTGGCCATGCAGAGGTTGTCTTGCCAGCGTTGTTTCATCTGTTCAAGAGCTTTATCATTGGCTTTCATTTTCATATTTTTGCCGCAATAGTTGGTTCTTGGATTCTGTTTTGCTTTTCTACAGAATCTACTAACTGTAAATTTTGTTTGTATTTACTGCTTTCGTTTATTATTCATATTTTTCTTTCTGTTTTCATGTTGTTTGACTAAATGTATCATCCAGTCTTTTGTTATTTCTATATATGTTAGTAAGCCAATAGTTGTCGTCTTGTATGACAATTCTAGCTGAATAAGATCTCTTCCACCTTCTTTAAGGGGTTTGTATAGACGGTCTACATCAGCCTTTGAATGATTCATTTTATGCTTTCTTGTCTTAGAATCAATTTGTCTGATGTCGTTTAGAGTCCAGTTTAAGATGTTGAAACTATATTGGACCACTGGAATGGCAAGGCTCTTAACTGCCTTAATAGTTCTGAGAATTAATTTCAGTTTTTAATAGTAGTCGTAGCTTTCTATAGTACTTTTTACGCACTATTTCTTTCATTTTTATGGTGAATTTTTTCACTCATTTACACCTAGGCATTTATAAGCTTCTTCTGGCTCTAAATCTTACAGCAAGGTCTAAGCTAATCGAGGATGTAGCGATCCTCGTAAAACTGTAGCTTTAACACATCTGTTCGAATTGAATATCATTCCAATGTCTTCACTGAAGCATTTTACAGTTTGCAGAAGACCTTCCAGCTCATTATCATTCTTAGCATACAACTTTAAGTCATCCATAAAATAGATAACTTTTTTTTTTTTTTTTTTTTTGCTATTTTATAACCACATTCCATCTTGTTTAGTTGACTGGTTAATACTATTAATGATATGCAAAATAGTAAGAGACAAACAGTCACCTTGAAATATACCTGTATATATAATTGTATCATTCTGTTCATTGTTGTTTGTATATATGCTATTGTCAGTATTTGTTATCTAGTAGAACAGTCCTAACTGAATTATTAGTATTGCTGTTGTTGTTGTCGTTGTCATGGCGACATCATCGACATATTTAATGAACTATTCCAACCATTACTTATACCTCCCCTCACAAGACGTGAGAAGGAGTAGCCTAAGGAGAGCGGCCCGAAATCAGACATGACTGACAGGGCAGAAGATTTTCCCGCAGCAGGTTGCCATTACTTTCTACGGGTTACCTGCCAAGGTTATACAATTCAATCTGTCCTGTTGTTTATCTCATAACTGGAGACGGATTAATATTTTCCCAAGGGTATTGGCGCGTAAGTGAATACAAAGTATTCAACTGGAAATTGAACTCGGCTCCCCGATTTCTTGTTCGGAGCCGATATCCACTGCATCAAAACGCAAATCTAAATTTATTTATAAATAGAATTTTCTCTGTGGGTGTGTGTCTGTGTGTGTGTGTGTGTCCGTTACCTATAAACTCCGAAACGGCTGAACCGATTTTCTTGAAAATCTACACAGTTGTACTATAAGCGTCTGCGATTGTTCTTAGCTAGGTTTTGTGTCGAGGTACTCCCAATAGATATCGAAAATCGATAATCATCGAAAAAATCGTGTTATAGAAGGAGTTGTCCGATTTTAATCAAAATTCATACACTCATAAACAAAGACATAAGAAACGATATTCAGAAGTTTCAAGGTTGCAGTTCTTACAATAGTGCAGAAAATCGATTATATATATATATATATATATATATATATATATATATATATATATATATAAAAGCAAGATGTTTGTGTGTGTGTTTGTTTATCTGCCTGTATATTTGTATTTTTTTCAGCTCTTTTATTTTAGTTTTTGCTTCGGGTTTGGCTCTAAGTAGGTATAATTGTAGTTCTTAGTCTCAGCCATGATATCATTTACTCAGAGGAATTATTTAGCCTTCAAAATTCAGTTTACGACGAAAAAAACTTATTTGATATTGATACCAAGAAATAAAAATTTGACGTATATCCATTCATTTTTCTTTCAGTCTACGGTTTCGCTATAACTGGAAACAACTATTGCTTTTTAGTCTTTCGTGCCAACGCCCAAAGAGTCTGAGCTCCAGGACCATGGATTAGTTTTAAAGCTTTCATTACACCCGAGCAACGCCGGGCTATACTGCTAGTCCCTCATAAAGAGAATAACAAAAAGCATCAGAAATTAAAATGTCCTCTTGACTCCCATACTTCTCTTATCCTTTCCCCAATACCCCATAAATCTTGTTCTTATCCATTTTTCATTCTACTTTCACGCAATTCTCTTCACATCAGTATTGCCCATTCTCTGACACCCCACTGTAACCGATCCCTCTTCGGTTCCTCGTCCTGTTCGCTCTCCTCCTCTGTAATCTTTCACACTCCTCTTATGTAGCCCCTTGAGCACCAGTAGCATTACTGCCTTACTTGGTGTGGAATGATAAAAAACAACAGATGACAATTGAAGCGGCACTTAAAGTTTTAAAAAATCAAAGTTGACTGGGAAACAAGTAGCTGGAAGATAGTTACAAAATCGAGAATTGTAAGAGAAGAAATTATAAGCAAAGGTGACACAAGTCAATTCAGTTGTAAAACGATGAAACTTAACGCCTAAATTTGTAGGGTCCTGGGCATGAGGGTAAACTGCATCCGGCAGCAAGTCCTCTAATTGGGAGAGCTTGAGATGCATGGCACCAACTTTTAATTGCTGTTGTTCTCAGGTCCACCCTGACCCGGAGTAGTAGCACCTGTTACGGTCTCAGCCAAGCTGGGGTCAAAACACTGATAGTATAAAAACAGACTTTTATAAAAACATATACATAAAAATAGACTTTTAAAGAAAAAAAATATTTTTGAAGGAAAATATTACCAACATTACATTTTTGAAGAAAAAATTATTACCATAACACATTTTTGAAGGCAAATATATTCTCAGCAAAATATTTTTGAATACAAAACTAGAAGACATTTTCAGTTTTCTAAAATAAAAAAGAAAAACAAAAAAAAATAAATAAATTCATTAAAATCTGACAAAACAACCTTCTCACTATAACCGAACATTAAAAAAATACCTTAAAACCTTCTTTTTTTTTTGTCATTAATTAATGCACAGGGGTTGATATTCCGTTAAACCAAACTCAAGTAAAGTCTAGGTACCATAAAAAGGGAATGTGTCACATTTTGCCTTAAGTGGAAAGGTGACTGGATACTGCAGACCAATAGAGGAAGGGCAGTCAATGCCAAGTTGACAGTCTTACGCACTGTCGAGCTCTCTGCCATCGGGCTGAGCGTTTTTTGTTTTTTTTTAATCATATCACTCCGAGCAAGGCGGTAACGCCACTGATGTGCAGGGGGTTATATAGGAGTGAAAAGATTGGAAAAGAGAAAACCGGAAACCACTTCCTAAACAGGAAGCAAGGGATGAGCCTCTTCACCTGTTCAATAGACGAGGGTGGAGTGTGAACCGGGCGATAGTTTAGTCTATCTACTCCAACTGAAAAAAAAGTGAAAAGATTGGAAAAGAGAAAACCGGAAACCACTTCCTAAACAGGAAGCAAGGGATGAGCCTCTTCACCTGTTCAATAGAAGTGGGTGGAGTGTGAACCGGGCGATAGTTTAGTCTATCTACTCCAACTGAAAAAAAAGTGAAAAGATTGGAAAAGAGAAACCGGAAACCACATCCTAAACAGGAAACAAGGGATGAGCCTTTTCACCTGTTCAATAGACGTGGGTGGAGTGTGAACCGGGCGATAGTTTAGTCTATCTACTCCAGTCGAGACTGCGACACATTACACTATATGGCCCGGAAGACCCACATTAAAAAGGCCTTGTGCTACATTTTGTCTTAAGTGGGAAGGTGACTGAATACTGCAGTCAAAAAGAGGAAGTGCAGTCAACGCCAAGTTGACAGCCTTACGCACTGTAGAGCTCTCTGACTTCGGGCGGAGAGTATTAAACTAGTCGAGGTTCCGCTGAAGGTTAGAGTCACGACTGGAAAAAATTAAACAGATATTTTTGGCCTGGCTATATGACCCGGAGGACCCAAATTAAAAAGGCCTTGTACTAGATATTGCCTTAAGTGGGAAGGCGACTGAATACTGCAGTCCAAAAAAGGAAAGGCAGTCAACGCTTTATATTTAGAGATTCTTCATTCTAAAAATATTATTTGTCCTGACCTAGCATCTAGACTTCAGTCACTTTTAAATATTCTTCTTGTTGTGGATCTTGGTTGCCAATTTGTTGTGTAGTTGTGGCGAAACTTCGAGGTAAAAATGTAGTGACCGGTTTGTGCCGAAAGAAACGGAACAAGATGGTAGGTCCAAAACAGTGTATTAGTATAAGAAAGAAACAAGATATTCACAGAAAGTGTTAATAAATAGTAATATAGAAATAAGAGCAACCCAAAGTGCCAAATACATGTGGGGGATGTTAAAATCAAGCAGGTACACAAATTTAAATATCTGGGAAGTGTCCTAACTGAAGACGGAAAGTGCAACACAAAGATTCGAAAGCGAATTGAAATGGCGAAGGAAGCATTCCAGAAGCTGAGTAAAGTATTAAGACACAGGAAACTTTCACTAGAAACAAAGAGAGTATCGGATTGCTATGTGATGTCAGTTCCACAATATGGCAGTGAACGTTGGACAATGTCAACAAAGATGAAGGGAAAGCTTGAAGCAGCTGAAATGTTGTTCTACAGAAGGATGCTGCGGATATCGTGGACCGAGCATGTGAGCAATGACGAGGTGTTGGAGAGAAAGGAAACGAAAAAGGAATTAATATTGAGCATCAGGAGGAGACAACTGAAGTTTTTGGGACATCCAATGAGGAAGGAGGGCTTGGAGAACCTGATACTAAAAGGCCAGATAGAAGATAAAAGAGACAGAGGAAAACAGCGGATAACATATTTGAAAGGTTCGGAGCAGGTGGATGACAGAACGGGGGCTGCGAGACGTTACAGGAGAAAGCGTGCTAAGAGCCACCAGGGATAGGGAGACGTAGAAGTCCATGATCGCGTACGTCCTAAAGGGACAAGACACATAGAAGAAGAAGAAGAAGAAGAAGAAGAAGAAGAAGAAGAAGAAGAAGAAGAAGAAGAAGAAGAATTCCGAAGGTATTATTACGCTGCCTGCCATTAACTACTTCCGTTAGCTCGCTCTATATCTGCTCTCTAGAAGTCACGCAGATAGTTTATATACATCCAGAGGAAGAGTTCATTCCTCGTAGGAGGGTACCATAACACTTCTCTGTGTCTTTTCTATAAATACATTCATGTTAATTGTTCGAATGAATTTTTTTTAATATGGTATGTAGGCTAACACTGATAATCAGTAAAAAGAGTGGCCCAAAATGACAAATCCAAGTGGGAGAGACTAAAATTAAGCAGATACAAAAATTTCAATATCTGGAAAATCTTCAAATATATGACGGAAAGTGCGACATTGAGATTCGGAGGCGTATTGATATGGCCAAGGATGCTTTCCAGTTCCTGAATAAAGTATTGACAGGCAGGAAGATTTCGCATGAAACAAAGAAGAGAGTACTGGACTGTTATGAGATGTATGTCCTTCATTATGGCAGCGAATGCTGGACAATAATATCAAAGATGAAGGAAAGACGTGAAGCAACCAAATTTCGGTTCTACAGAAGGATGCTGAGGATACGATCGACAGAACATGCGAGCAACGACGAGATTTTGGTGAGAATGAACACGAAAAGAAAACTGATACTTAACATCAGGAAAAGACAACTGAATTTTCTAGGACATGCAGTGAAGAAGCAGGGCTTGGAAAATCTAATGCTCGATTAGAGGTAAGGGGAGACAAGAAAAAACAATGCGTGACATACTTGAGGGACTTGAGCAGATGGATGGCAGAGAGGGAGTTGAACAGGGTAACAAGAGAAGGGGTATTAAGGGCTACAAAGAATATAGAGATGTGGAAAGACATGATCGCCTACATTCTGAACGGACACAGCACATAGAAAAAGAAGAAGAAGAAGGAGGAGGAGGAGGAGGCTAAATTGGTGTTATGGTACCCACCTACGAGGAATGGACTCTTCCTCTTGTTATATATGATTACCTGCGTGACTTTCTGAGAAGCAGTTAGTCAAAGTAGTTAGCTGTATCGTCGAACTCTCTGCCTTCAGACAAGGAGTAACAATCCAGTCGAGACTCTGCCGAAGGGTAGTCTCGTCTAAGGAAAATTAGACATAAATTTTTGAACGAGCTATATGTCCTGGATTACCTACATTAAAAAGGCCTTGTGTCACATTTTGTCATAAGTCGGAAGGCAATTAACTACTGCAGTTAACGAAAGCAGTTAACGAGAGCAGTTTACAAATAGAGTTGACGACAGCTACTAGTCAGGCAATACGCAGCGTAATAATACCTTCGGACTTATTTCTATATTACTTATTTTTAACACTTCCTTTGAATATCTTGCTTCTTGTTATACTAATATAATGTTTTGAACCTACCTCCTTGTTCCATGTCTTACTTCCGGCACAAACCGGTCACTACACTTTGCGACGAAGTTTCGTCACAACTCCACAACAAATTGGCGATGAAGATCCACAATTGGCAACATGATCTCATCGGTTTACGATTGAAATGGCTAGATGTAACCGTAAGTTTTATGCTAACAGTTTCTTCTCTTGATCTTCTCACATGTTGAACTGTCTTTCTAGCTAACTTTGATTATCAAAAATTTACATTCAGTGTCTATCATTATCTAATATCTTCCTGGTTACTCTTCTATTGTTCCAGCTATGTTTCGGCCTTCTTCAGTGATTGGAATTTCGAAGCGAACTATTAATTTCGTTTACCGACATAGATTGTTCTAGTTCCTCGAGCCATGTCTTTTCCAGATGTCTCAGTATCAGTTATTTTCCTTTGTTCACCACTGCTATAGCCAAATATTAAACTCATAACTCTCTGTGTCAAACCACTAGATTCAACCAACGTTTTAATCCACTGGGTCCTTGTGTCTTAAGTTAACGTGGGACGCTTTATCCGACTGTCTTTGTCGTTCCTAAGGCTTACAAACAATTTCTTAAATCCAACAATTTCCACAGTAAGTTTGTTTGAAATTGACTTGATTATATAAAACATTTCTAAGATTTCTCTAGCATTGTACTCTGTAATCTTTGAATATGTTTAAATCAAAGACATCCAGAAAGATGTGAATATATTCACGCGCCCAAAGAATGAAATTTTGACCACTTCAGCTCTGAACTCTTTCAAAGCCATCTTGAAAATCGTCAGTGTATTCTAGCACAATAGAGCTTGCACCCGGACGCGTGTGGGTCACGTTCCCACTAAATACACACCTCAGACAATCGAAAATGTATTTACATTCACACTGGGCCTAATCGTTTATTACTATTGTGCTTGCCTGAGTTCTAAAATATTTATTTCTCAATTTCACAGAACTGTTTATTCGATTGGTAGAAATATTTTGATGTTAGGCGGGAAATATTTGAAGAGGCAATTGAATGAGGACTCAATGAAAGCGAGACTTCCATGATCATTATTATCCATATATTAGGTGTATTTAATAGAATCAAAATGGACCCACTATTTGAAATATTATTATTATTATTATTATTATTATTATTATTATTATTATGTCATTTTTTATTATAATTCGATTTCTGCTATGGTCGCACTACCTACCAAGTCTGCTGAAAGATATAAGGCAGAGTCGTGGTGTGTTGTTATGGCTCCATTTCATGTTTTTTCATATCTTCCTAACATCCCGAGCATTACCTGCACAAATTTCTCCCCAGCGTGTGGGCTGTACTTAACAAAACAATTTTTTGTATATCTCCCAAGCTGGGGCTCCCAGGGACTCCCTCAATGTCCCATTTTTTACCATTCCAAGTGCACCCACTATTACTGTTACGATACCTGCTTTCAACTTCTATACCATTTCCACTGTTGGAAATTATACAAATAGTAACGGGTCTCCTCATTGGAAGATGAATCCAACACATTGTTTTGGGACGGCCCTGTTGATTGGCTGAGTTGGGCCGACCTCGTTTTTTTTTTTGGCGGGCTTAGAACGGCGAGGTAGGTTTCCGGTCTCTTTGGTTAGCCGGCTCCGACAGAGCACGGTCGCATTTGAGCACCGCTCCTAACTTATACGTTACCGCGGGGCCTACAATAGGCGCCCTCATGTCTCTATTGCACGAGACAGTTATACCTAAATCAAGGTATTTTTATTAGGCAAATGCCTTATCATTTTATTCAGAGAGACTTTCTCCAAATCCATCGTACCCTTTGAGGTATCCTTTTGGGGCAATTGCCTTACTTGTTCGAGAAAACTTCTCAAAGAATTCATCATGGCGAGTACATCGACCCCTCCTTCGACCGAATGGAAACTGCTGTAGGAATCTGACCTCAGAAGATTAATTCCTGATCGTCGCGGAATTTCCAGCTCCATACGTTAACTTCACCCCCTTCCAAGACGAGGCCGAACCCCCCTCTAGTCTTCGGAAGGAAGCTAACTACCGCCTCGAAAAGAGACTATACCAAGCTAAGCAGTAGCTGCAAAATCAACTTATTTTGCAAGACTAATAAAATTGTTGAAAAAACCCAGGTATGTCTTGTTATATTTGTTGGTTTCCATATACACTGCTTGAGCTCTGAGCTATGTGTAAATAATTTCTCACGCCACTTCAACTTCCAAGTCTTTACACCTTGACAGCACTTCAAACGCCTTGGCTGCTATGTCACCATCAGCTGTACGAGCCATATCAATTAATAAGCAAGTTCCTTCCTTATTATTATTATGTCATTTTTCATCATATTTAGATTTCTGCATTGGTCTCACTACCAACCAAGTCTGCGGGGAGACCTAAGGCAGGTAGTGGCGTGTTGTTATGACTCCATTTCATGTTTTTCTATCCTCCCTATCATCCCCAGCATTACATTATTATTATTATTATTATTATTATTATTATTATTATTATTATTATTTTATCATTTTTCATCATATTTCGATTTCTGTTTTTGTCGCACTACCTGCCAAGTCTGCGGGAAGACCTAAGGCAGGTCGCGATGTGTTGTTATGTCCCCATTTCATGTTTTCTCTATCTCCCCTAACATCCCTAGCGTTAAATAGACAAAGTTCTTCTTAGTGTGTGGCTGTACTTAACAAGACAATTTTTGTATATCTCTTAAGCTGGAGTTTTCAGGAATTTTTTCAATGTGTTATTTTGTTCCATTTTTTATCATTCCAAGTGCACCTACTATCACTGGCACAACTCTTGTTTTCAATTTCCACATTTTTTTTCTGTTTCAGTTTCCAGGTCCTTATATTTTGACAGATTTTCGAGTTCCTTGGTTGCTATGTTACAATACGCTGGACAAGCCGTATCAATTAATAGAAAAGTTTTTTCTTTTGGGTTCTTAACAATAATGTCCGGCCTATTTGCTTCAAATTTTCTGTCTGGTGTATTCCCATAGAATGGTGACATCTTCTCTTTCTGTAACCGGTGCTGAGTGATGTTCATACCAGTGTTTGTTTACATATTTTCCATAGTGTTTGCACATTGTCCAATGTAAATATTGCCCCAGTCTATCGTGACGATTTTTATATTCATTTGGGGCAACTACAGAACACCCTGAGATCAGATGGTCTACTGTTTCTTGGTATTATTATTATGATGTCATTTTTCATCATATTTCGATTTCTGCTATGGTCTCACTACCAACCAAATCTGCGGGAAGACCTAAGGCAGGTCGTTGGGTGTTGTTATGGCTCCATCGCATTATGGCTTTATCGTATGTACTTAATAAAATAATATTTTGTATATCTCTTAAGCTGGGGTTTCCAGGGATTCTTTCAATGTGGTGTTTTGTTCCATTTTTTATCATTCCAAGTGCACCTACTATCACTGGTACAACTCTTGTTTTCAATTCCCACATTTTTTCTATTTCAATTTCCAGGTCATTATATTTTGACAGTTTTACAAATTCCTTGGTTGCTAGGTTACAATTCGCTGGACAAGCCATATCAATTAATAGACAAGTTTTCTCCTTCTGGTTTTTAACAATAATGTCCAGCCTATTTGCTTCAATTTTTCTGTCTGTGTAGATGGTGTAATCCCATAGAATGGTGACATCTTCTCTTTCTGTAACTGGTGCTGGGTGATGTTCATACCAGTGTTTGTTTACAGATTTTCCACAGTGTTTGCACATTGTCCAATGTAAATATTGCCCCACTCTATCGTGGCGATTTTTATATTCATTTGGAGCAAGTACAGAACAGCCTGAGATTAGATGGTCTATTGTTTCTTGGTGTTTATTACAGAACCTGCATTTTGGATCCATATTATTGTGTATAATATTTGCCTGAAAATTTCTAATGAAAAGACTTTGGTCTCGTGCTGCAAGAATAAAGCCTTCAGTTTCAGACTTTAATCTAGATGCACGTAACCATCGATGAGTATTAACTTTATCAACATTGGATTTATTGACACGTTCTGGATATTGGCCATGCAGAGGTTTGTCTTGCCAGCGTTGTTTCATCTGTTCAAGAGCTTTATCCTTGGCTTTCATTTTCATATTTTTGCCGCAATAGTTGGTTCTTGGCTTCTGTTTTGCTTTTCTACAGAATCTACTAAATGTAAATCTTGTTTGTATTTACTGCCTTCTTTTATTATTGATATTTTTTTCTTTTTTCATGTTGTTTGACTAAATATATCATCCAGTCCTTTGTTGTTTCTATGTATGTTAGTAAGACAATAGTTGTTGTCTTGTATAACAATTCTAGCTGAATAAGACCTCTTCCAAGTTCTTTAGGGGGTATGTATAGACGGTCTACATCAGCCTTTGGATGATACATCTTATGCTTAGAAAGAAGCTTTCTTGTTTTAGAATCCATTCGCCTGATGTCGTTTAGAGTCCAGTTTAACATGTTTAAACTACATTGGACAACTGGGATGGCAAGGTTGTTAATAGCCATAATTATGTTCTGAGAATTTAATTCAGTTTTTAATATCAGTCGTAGCCTCCTATAGCACTCTTTGCGTAATATTTCTTTCATTTTTTATGGTGAATATTTCACTCTCATTTACACTTAGGTATTTATAAGCTCCTTCTGGCTCTAAATATTTAATTCTTACAGCAGGGTCTAAGCTAATTGAGGATGTTTCTTGTATTGATTCACGTAAAACTGTAGCTTTAACACATTTATTCAAATTAAATTTCATTCCAATGTCTTCACTAAAGCATTTTACAGTTTGCAGAAGACCTTCCAGCTCATTATCATTCTTAGCATATAACTTTAAGTCATCCATGTAAAATAGATGGCTTATTTTCTTTTGGCCTATTTTATAACCACATTCTGTCTTATTAAGTTGACTGGTTAGTGCTATTAATGATATGCAGAATAGTAAGGAAGACAAAGAATCACCTTGAAATATACCTCTTTTATGCTTATTTCATCAGACTTATAGGTTCCATTTATATGATTGAGGTAAAGGGTTGTTTTTCATATAGACATGCACTGTTTGATGAAATTGATGATGACGTGTGATATCTAGAATATATTTAAAGATGTAAAATCCAGGAATGTGGCACACTATCGAATACTTTACTATAATCTATCCAGGTAGTACTAAGATTTTTCTTTGTACTGTAGCAGTTTTCCAGGATCATTTTGTTAATAAGCAATTGGTCTTTACATCCGTAACAGCCACGTTTGCTCCCTTTTTGTTCAAGCGGTAACATGTCATTTCTTTCTAAGAATAAATATGTCTGTTTTGTTAAAATAGATGTTAATAGTTTATATATTGTCGGAAGGCATGTAATTGGTCTGTAGTTTTTCGGGTTGTTTGTGTCACTATTCTTGGGTAGAAGAAATGTAATTCCTTTGGTCATCCATGCAGGAATTTTAGTGGGATCGTCAACCATTTCTTGAAGTTCTTTGGCTAGTTTTTTATGTGATGTATTTAAATGATATAGACAAAAGTTAGGAATTTTATCTATACCTGGAAATTTCCAATTCTGTGCTTTTTTTAGTCTAAATTTAACATCCTCTTCTGTAATTCCCGCCCATGTCTGTTCTGGTTTGTTTTTGATTCGATCTATCTCTTGTGCAATTCAATCTACCTCTTTGTTATTTTCTTTAGGGCAAGCTCATATTTTTTTCCAGAAGTGTGTAACTTCTTCCATTTTGGAGGGGACTGTCACTTCAATTCTTTTTTTACCTATTTCCATGTATAATTTCTTTGCATCGGTTTTAAAAATCTTGTTTTTGTCTGTAGCATCTTGATCTTTTCTCATAGCGTCTTATTCTTTGAGCCTTCAGTTGTATTGTTTGTTTTATTTTTTTCCTTAGTTGATAGGACTTCATTTTCATTTCTAATGTTGTATTTTCTTTTTTCTTTCCACTTTTCTGCTTTTCCTAGTTCTTACATTTATTCCTCTAGTCAGTTCATCCAGTACTGATAGTTCACTTCTAAGTTGTTCGAATTCTTTTTTTATTTTTATTTTCCAATGTGGATCTTCATCTCTGAGAGACTACCTTGTTTTTAATTTGATGTTCAATATTATTATTATTATTATTATTATTATTATTCTGGAAATAACAGAAGATTGGATGATTATCTGTGTTAAAAAACATGAAATAAATAAGAAACATTATTCAGTAATGATACTAATAAATACAAAAGGAAATTTGAACCAGTGAGAGTAGGTGCACTTGGAACGATAAAAATGGAACAAAACAACACATTGAAAGAATCCCTGGAAACGCCAGTTTAAAAGATATACAAAAAATTGTTTTGTTAAGTACAGCCCACACGGTAAGGAGAAATTTGTCTGTGCAACGCTAGATATGTTAGGGAGATAGGAAAAACATGAAATGGAGCCATAAAAACACACCACCACCTGCCTTAAGTCTTCCTGCAGACTTGGTAGGTATTACGACCGTATAAGAAATCAAATTATAATGAAAAATGACATAATAATAATAATAAAAATAATAATTACTATTATTATTATTATTATTATTATTAACAACAAAACAAAATGGTTTACCAAACTTTTCCAATATTTTTCAGCAGTTTAAGAACGCGATTTAAGAAAAGATATCGGTAAGAGAAGGAAGGCAACACTACTTTTGAAAGGGAGCTGTATGACAGTAGAGTAGAAAGGAAGAAGAAAATGATGCAAGGGTTCTCAAGGAAAGGATACAAGTCAAGGAGATAAGAGATGACAGTTGACTTTGCATTTAAATTCTTGGAGATTGTAGCTTTAAGGGAAGCAAGTATACGGAAGGGAATTCCACAGGCAGGAAGAAAAACAGTGTTTGACAATATTAAACAATATTTTAATAGAATTTTTGTCTTAATCAAATTATGTTTTTTTAAATTATCAAGTATAAAATTATATAAATCTACAAAAAATGATAAGTCTTTGTATAAACGAGGCTTGTCTTTTAACGAAAAAAAACTGTACTGATAACGAAGGCGTCAAACGAATTAAATTCCCCCGGAGTGAAAGCAAGACACTGAAACGTACTTTATATAATGGTGATCTTGGAAGTTTTCGTTACTTGATGACTAGAGTTAAGTGCTATACGTAATATACACTTGGGCGATCATGTCTCGAAAGAGACAGAACTAACTGGGCAGAAGATTTTCTCTATATAGGCTGTCATTACTTTCTACGGGAGACTGGTTATCATCCAAGGCTACAGCTCTCAATGTCCTGTTATTTAACCCATAGCTGGAGGCAGAAGCGACGGATTAATACCTTTCCCAAAGATATTTGTGCGTCAGTGAATGCAAGAAATTCAACTGGAATTCGAACTCTGCTCCCCGAATTGTCGTTCCGAGCCGATGTCCACTGCACCACAACGTACATTAGCACGTCCAAATAATGATTGAGTTAATTATCTATGTAGTTTAAACATGTTTTATTATTATGCTGAAGATCAAAGTGATTCTTGAAGATTAAATTTGGCCGGAAAGCATGGAGCTGGAAGAGAGTTCTACAAGGTAGAAGTACGAGAAAAGAAACTGTTAGCATAGAACTTAAAATCACATATAGCGAACTCATATATACATTTACGAGAACTTGTAGACACTCTAATCAGTCAGTTAAGTTCCATGCTTGAGCGATCATGGCCCTTTCGTGAGATAACTGACCGGATAGAACTTTTCCCGCAGAAGATTACCATTACTTTCTGCGGTAGACTGGTTGCCAGTCAAGGCTATAGAACCCAATCTGTCTTATTATTTAATCCATTATAGGAGGGAAGAGTCGGATTAACACCTTTCCCAAGGGTATTTGCGCATTAGTGAATGCAAGGAATTCAACTGGTATTCAAACTCGGCTCCCCGAAGTGTCATTCCGAGCTGATATCCACTTCACCACAGCGCACATTAGCACGTCCAAATAAAGATTGGGTTAATTATCTATGCAGTTTAAACATGATTTATTATTATGCTGAAGATCAAAATTAATCTGGAAGATTAAAGTTGGCCGGAAAGCATGGAGCCGGAAGAGAGTTACACAAGCCGGAAATACGAGAAAAGAATCTTTCCCAAAGGATATTTGTGTGTCATTAAATGCAACGGATTCAACTGGAATTCGAACTCGGCTCTCCGATTTCTCGTTTTGAACCGATATCCACTGCACCACAACATACTAAGATGAATTAATAAACGGCTTAGTAAAAATCTTATGGAATTCTCCTGCCATTCTGTTTATTATTATCATATAATAATTCTGCTTGTTCCTTCCTTAGTTATTAATTATTTAGTTACTGAGTTCCTCCGTCCGTTACGCCACTTACTTTCTATACGAGCTTTTCCTTCTCCTCTATCATTTTATACGCTACTCTCCTCTGCCTTTCTCTCACCTTTGCCAAACAGAAGGGTAGTAAAGAGTGAGAGAGTAGGAGGAGAGAGCCTATAGCATTACCGTATCAGTAGCAGCTTAAGCTGATGGTTGTAGCAATAATTCTCTGTGTGTGTACTGTACAATATAGTAAAAATAGGTAGATTTGTTGTCGTATCCCGCGACCTAATAACGAAATTTCTGGCCTCTACACCCTTGGCTATTACTCAGTCTTTTCTGTTTACAATAAACACAGGAGCCATTGATTTTTCAGTAATAAAAAACGTTTTCTCTTTCGAAATCTCTCACAAAATAGCGTACAGTATTTTGGTTATGGTCTGTGCATACGCCGCTTAATATAATATAAGATTACAGTAAAGTAGCTTCGATGGACATTACTCTTATAGATATTTTTTAAAATTACACTCTGTGTTATAGTTATTTTATTATCCAACATCTTTATGTTTATAGACGTTACTATCATTTGTATTATGACAAAGTAAAATTTTTCCAGGAAATCATAATTATCCTCCACTGGTTCCACTAGTTATTATTACAATTATTGTTGTTGTTGTTTTTGTTGTTGTTGTTGTTTATGTTGTCGTTGTTGTCATATAGTAACATTAATAATATAGATAAGTAGAAGCTTATCACAAATTCAACCTTAGCACTGAAAACGTTTATTTTATTGTGATGGTGAGATAGGGTGGGTTTATTATACAGTAGTGAATAAGAAATTAAGAAATTTAAAAAAATTCACAATGACGTGTGAAATACTGGTTTTGCCGAATAGAAAAAAGGATTGACTTCGTGTTTACGTGGTGAATAAGAAATTAAGAATTAAAATCAACCTTCTTCAATTTAAAATAAATTCACAATGACGTGTGAAATCCTGGTTTTGCCGAATAGAAAAAAGGATTGGCTTCGTGTTTACGTGGTGAATAAGAAATTAAGAATTAAAATCAACCTTCTTCAATTTAAAAAAAATTCACAATGACGTGTGAAATCCTGGTTTTGCCGAATAGAAAAAAGGATTGGCTTCGTGTTTACGTGGTGAATAAGAAATTAAGAATTAAAATCAACCTTCTTCAATTTAAAAAAAATTCACAATGACGTGTGAAATCCTGGTTTTGCCGAATAGAAAAAAGGATTGGCTTCGTGTTTACGTGGTGAATAAGAAATTAAGAATTAAAATCAACCTTCTTCAATTTAAAAAAAATTCACAATGACGTGTGAAATCCTGGTTTTGCCGAATAGAAAAAAGGATTGACTTCGTGTTTACGTGGTGAATAAGAAATTAAGAATTAAAATCAACCTTCTTCAATTTAAAATAAATTCACAATGACGTGTGAAATCCTGGTTTTGCCGAATAGAAAAAAGGATTGACTTCGTGTTTACGTGGTGAATAAGAAATTAAGAATTAAAATCAACCTTCTTCACTTTCACAAAAATTCACAATGACGTGTGAAATCCTGGTTTTGCCGAATAGAAAAAAGGATTGGCTTCGTGTTTACGTGGTGAATAAGAAATTAAGAATTAAAATCAACCTTCTTCAATTTAAAAAAAATTCACAATGACGTGTGAAATCCTGGTTTTGCCGAATAGAAAAAAGGATTGGCTTCGTGTTTACGTGGTGAATAAGAAATTAAGAATTAAAATCAACCTTCTTCAATTTAAAAAAAATTCACAATGACGTGTGAAATCCTGGTTTTGCCGAATAGAAAAAAGGATTGGCTTCGTGTTTACGTGGTGAATAAGAAATTAAGAATTAAAATCAACCTTCTTCAATTTAAAAAAAATTCACAATGACGTGTGAAATCCTGGTTTTGCCGAATAGAAAAAAGGATTGGCTTCGTGTTTACGTGGTGAATAAGAAATTAAGAATTAAAATCAACCTTCTTCAATTTTACAAAAATTCAAAATGACGTGTGAAATCCTGGTTTTTTCCCCAAATAAAAATAGAATTGACCATTTGCTTAAAGAAAAGGTGGAAACCAGATTTTGCAAGTAGGTGTTAAATTGATTTTTGACCAATGGGAGCAACTTGCAAGACTTGAAGACTTCGCGAGTCAGTGCTAAATTCAAAAGGATTATATAAGTGACCTCTATCAGCGTCAACCAGACAGTCAGGGATAGAAGCAGCAAAGACGACATGCTAAAATATAACGAGAGAAGTTTCAAGGTGACCCGGACATTTGTCCTCTTTCTTTTCCCTTCTGCTGATTTCTTCTTCTTCACCATCCAAAGACATTCCTACGAAACAAACACATACATACGTACGTACGCTTATACTCTTTCAACAATTACTACTACGAACATTTTCTACAAATCTTGATATCCATAACTTCATCATTAAAGACGAACTCTACTCTTAACTTCTTGTAATACCCCAATGGCCGTCCCGAACAATTTCCTCCGGCGGCCGTTCTCCACGCTGTGTTGTTGCCGGGAATTTGTAGAAAATGTCGGCCGGACAGCTGGGGGTACAAGATTGACTGTAAGGAACGAACTTCCAAGATTTTGGATGAGTGGAAAAGAAGGCTTTATTCGTTTAGAGTTAGCTTTGTCTGCTGGGGCAGGCGAATGTGACACGCAGCTCTAACTCCAATTAATGGAGATCAACAAACCCAAACTGGACGAAGACAAGACGAGGAGAGATACTTCCTTCAAGCTCGCACCCGGCTGACTCCTTTCACTTCTCTCGTCTTTAACTTAACTCCCCCCCTCGGAAAAAAAACACCTGAATTTATATAAAAATCGACCGGAACAAGGAAATCCGGAAATGCTCTAGACCACCGGTGACAAACACCGGCGACTGTAAGTCTGAAATTTCAGTTATCTTTTTTTTTTGTTTATCTTAATAAGGCTTCCGCCGGAAAAGGCTTAATGTGAGGTCAAGATACAGCAAGGTCAGCCTTTGACCGGGTTAGACCACCGGTGACAAACACCGGCGACTGTAAGTCTGAATTTTCAGTTATCTTTTTTTTTTGTTTATCTTAATAAGGCTTCCGCCGGAAAAGGCTTAATGTGAGGTCAAGATACAGCAAGGTCAGCCTTTGACCAGGTTAGACCACCGGTGACAAACACCGGCGACTGTAAGTCTGAAATTTCAGTTATCTTTTTTTTTTGTTTATCTTAATAAGGCTTCCGCCGGAAAAGGCTTAATGTGAGGTCAAGACACAGTAAGAACAGCCTTTGACCGCTGAACTTTATCACTGAGTCAATTTTCCTCAAAAAGAAAAAGTGTTTATTTATTTATTTTTCTCTTCTTTTTCACTTTTGTTAGACATGTTTTCTAAACTATTTTCTATTCTAATCTATTTTCTATTTTAATCTATTATAATAAAATACATATATCTAGTTATCGTGTCACATTCTTAACAATGTTTCTAATTACACATTACCTTCTACAACTTGTGTTATTCTTTCCTTTTAATAAATCAGAGAGAGGATGCAGGTTGGTGAGATATGAGATGGCTACTTTGCATTTAAATTCTTGAAGATTATAGCTGTCGGGGGAAGCAAGTAAGCGGAATGGAATTCCACAGGTGGGAAGTGCGAGAAAAGAAACTGATGGAGTAAAATTTGCGTTTGCATTTTATTGGTTTCACGGTAAAAAGATGGGACCTAGTTGCTAAAGTTGTGGCTCGAGTAAATTCATATATATGGGGCACCAGTGAGCTAAGTTCATCGGAGCAGAAGCCGTGAAAGTATTTGTAGAAGGGACACAGGGAAGCCACATTACGCTGGTGAGAAAGTGACTGTACCTGAGCTGCCAAGTCGGGATCGATCACATTACAGATTCTCCGTTGGATTTTGTCAAGGACACCTAGGTGGATAGCAGGAGCACCCGACCAGACATGGCAACAGTATTCATTTTTTTTTATTTTTAAAATGAAAAATGTATTTTTTATTCTGACATTATTCCAAACATTCTAACCTGCCGACAACCAAACAATCTTCTGATGATAATAATTTTGGATAAAACTTGTAAGCTGTAGGGAATTCGGTTATATCTGACACAGGACCGAATCAAAGAAACATTAACCAGCTCCCTATAGCTACATATATACACGCAGGTATACACTAATATATAAATATTTCTCAAGTGTTAATAGAATAATAATTTTTTAGGATGTGGTTTCCGGCTTTCTCTTTTCCAAAATTTTACTCTTATTTTTTTTTTCTTTTCTCTTTTTTTTCTCAATTGGAGTAGATAGACTAAACTATCGCCCGGGTTACACTCCACCCACGTCTATTGAACGGGTGAAGAGGCTTATCCCTTGTTTCCTGTTTAGGATGTGGTTTCCGGCTTTCTCTTTTCTTTTTTCAAATCTTTTCACTCTTACGTAGCCCCCTGCACGTCAGTGGCGTTACCGCCTTGCTCGGGGTGATATGATTAAAAAAAAAGTATAGCTATTAAGTATTTATTAATAAATATACATATTATCTTACGTCCTAAGCACAACTCGGAGTTTCGTGCACTACGCAAACATATGTATATCATGAAATAACTGTTTTGAGATTTTTTTTTTTATTTTGTACTAGTTTTTTTAAAGTCGTTATAAATTGTAAATCTAAGATATCAATTTCTTCATTTATTAACAACTAGCATCATAGCCCGGCGTTGCCCGTGCAACTCAGAACATTTTAATTTCTTCAGCAGATGAAACAAATACGTTTAAATTCGCTGCAAACACTTAAAATATAATCTATATATATAAAAGATAATCTGTGAGTCTGTGTGTGACTGTTCCCTATGCACGCCTACATTTTTTTAATATTTCTTTTGTTTCAAAAGTACGGGGAAAAATATCCAGATTCTTTTGTTAACCAAATGAATTTTTAAAACGTCGGAATAAAAATTAAATATAAAGGCTCATTTTTTTAAATAAATATACGTACGTACACATATCAGTCAGTTAAGTGCCATACGTGATACACGCTTGGGCGATCATGTCTCGAAAGAGACATGACTGACTGGGCAGAAGATTATCCCGCAGTAGGTTGCCATTGCTTTCTGCGGTAGACTGGTTGCCGATCAAGGCTATAGAAACCAATCTGTCCAGTTATTTGACTCATAGCTAGTGGGGGATCAGTTTATTACTTCATAACAATAGAAAACCGATCCCCCACTTTTTACCCAGTAGAAGCTTTACTTATATTTCCAATTATTATCTTCATTCAGTCAGTTAAGTGCCATACGTGATACTGGGCAGAATATTATCCCACAGTAGGTTGCCATTGCTTTCTGCGGTAGAATGGTTGCCGACCAAGGCTATAGAAACCAATCTGTTCTGCTATTTAACTCATAACTGGAAGGAAGAAACGGATTAATACCTTTCCCAAGGGTATGTGCGCGTAAGTGAATACAATGGATTCAACTGGAATTCGAACTCGGCTCCCCGGTTTCTACACATATACTCTTTCAATATTTACTGCTATGAACATGTTCTACAAATCTTGATATCCATAACTTCATCATTAAAGACGAACTCTACTCTTAACTTCTTAACAATATTTCTAATTGCACAATGACTTCTACAACTTGTGTTATTCTTTCCTTTTAATAAATCTCTATTTTTAAAATGAAAAATGTATATTTTATTCTGACATTATGTTATATCTCGGGAGGTGATAAACAGAGAAAGAATAGTGCAAGAAATAACTCTTAACACTGAGCATATATAAATCGAGATTTATTATACCTCAGAACAATAAACCAAATACAAGTACACCAACGAACAGTTAACACGAATAGCAATTAAGAAGGCAATGTCTCTGTATAGAACGTTGGCGTCTGTCTTGAGAAGAAGGCTTCCGTCTAGTGACGTCTAACTCTCGTCTAAGACCGATGGCTCTCGATCTCTCGTATAATGACGAATAATCTCGATCACTCCCGTGTAATGACGAAGATTCTTGTATAGTCACGAACACTCTCGTTCTCTCTGTAGTTCGTTCTCGTCCCGGTCTTTTATAACCCGGGCCATATCCATTCCTGGGTAAGACAGGATATTCCTCCACAACACATTATCCCACACATTCCATCCTGCCGACAAACAACCAACCTTCTGATAATTCTGATGATAATTCTAGATAAAACTCGTAAGCTTTAGGGAGTTCGGTTAAGTCTGACACAAAGCCGAACCAAGAAAAATTAATCATCTCCATACGGCTTCAATATTAGCACATTATTATTATTATTATTATTATTATTATTATTATTATTATTATTATTATTATTATTGTAAGAAGAAGAGAAAAAAACAAGAAGAAAAAGAAGAAAGTAAGTGTTTTACTTACATAAGTTAAATAAGAAAGAAAACGAAACATCGAACTCTGCCGAGAAATGCAACTGATATAACGCAATGGATAAAAATCAAAGAAATATATTTTGGGGCCTCTTAAAATATTCCCAATTTTTTTATTGCATTTCAAGAATAGATTCCGTGTTGATGAACAGAGAAATAGGTAGGGGAAAAAAAGAATAAAAACGGTGCAAGAAGGAGAAATAAATTTAAAAAAATAACAATGTAAAAATACAAAACATAAAAGTTAAATAAAAAATAAAACGACATCATTAGAAGATTATGATAACAAAAAATATCATTGAAGATATGGCAAAATGGCGTCTTTAAATCGAGCAATCATGAAGTCTGAGTCTAACACGACAAGGAATCCATGATTGAAAGAAACAGACGACAGAGAAGTAGAAGAGACAACCATTTCATTCCGTGCAGGAAGACGGAGCGTATTGCTTTTAATAAAAACGGTTAATAAAAAATGCCGGTTACGTATAAAAGATTGCTAATGACAACAAAAACATTTTTTTAAATGAAAGTTGAAACTCAAAAGGATGAATGTGAAAGAATAGGAAGACTTTAATTCACAGTTTTCAAATAGCTTTTCACTGAAAAAAAAATGCTTAAGAAAAAAAAACTGAGGAAGAAAATCGATTTATTGTAGCCAAATATATATATATATATATATATATATATATATATATATATATATATATAATCATATCACACCGAGCAAGGCGGTAACGCCACTGATGAGCAGGGGGCTACGTAAGAGTGAAAAGATTGGGAAAGAGTAAGCCGGAAACCACATCCTAAACAGGGAACAAGGGATGAGCCTCTTCACCTTGTTCAATAGACGTGGGTGGAGTGTGAACCGGGCGATAGTTTAGTCTATCTACTCCAATTGAAAAAGAAAAAAGAAAAGAGTAAAAAGATTGGAAAAGAAAAAGCCGGAAACCACATCCTAAACAGGGAACAAGGGATGAGCCTCTTCACCTGTTCAATAGACGTGGGTGGAGTTTGAACCAGGTGATAGTTCAGTCTATCTACTCCAATTGAGAGGGAAAAAAAAGGAAAAAAAGAAGAGTAAAAAGATTGGAAAAAGAGAAAGCCGGAAACCACATCCTAAACAGGGAACAAGGGATGAGCCTCTTCACCTGTTCAATAGACGTGGGTGGAGTTTGAACCAGGTGATAGTTCAGTCTATCTACTCCAATTGAGAGGGGAAAAAAAGGAAAAAAGAAGAGTAAAAAGATTGGAAAAAGAAAAAGCCGGAAACCACATCCTAAACAGGGAACAAGGGATGAGCCTCTTCACCTGTTCAATAGACGTGGGTGGAGTTTGAACCAGGTGATAGTTCAGTCTATCTACTCCAATTGAGAGGGGAAAAAAAGGAAAAAAGAAGAGTAAAAAGATTGGAAAAAGAGAAAGCCGGAAACCACATCCTAAACAGGGAACAAGGGACGAACCTCTTTACCTGTTCAATAGACATGGGTGGAGTGTGAACCGGGCGATAGTTCAGTCTATTTACTCCAACTATTTTTTTTCTCTTCCCTGCCTTTTCTTATCTTTTTGGGTACCACTTTCTCAGATCAATATTACGATAGATGAGACTACACATTGTACAGTTGTACGATCTACTTGGCTGCTGAATACGGTGGGAACAGAAATAGAGTAAAACCAAGGAAAATAAATGTGCTTGATAGCTTCAGGAAATTATCGTATGAAATTATTTCAATTCAGAAGAAATTTCATGGCGACGACCATGTTACCGACGGTGTTGAAGCTGAAAAAGAAAAAGCAATAAAGAATATTTAAAAAAAAACGAGAGATAAACGAGAAAAGATATGACAACGAGACGAAGAACAAAAAAAAAAAGAAAAGTAATCTGAAGAACCCGATGAATAAGAACGAGATGTTGGTGATGACGATTATATTAATATGGCGTCTTTAAATCGCGCCTTCTCGCATCCTAATTCGAAGAGAAACGGGGGAAAAGAGAGACATAAAATAGGAGATCATCTTTCTAACTTTTGGACATTCGACAGTGAATGATTCGATCTAGATTTAATAATTTAATGCGGGATTATGATTTTCCTCTCGAAGGAAAAGAAAAAAAATTCTCCAAAGGGTTTGAAATATTAATATTTTTCCTATTTCAATTTAAAACATCACATGAGGAAGTCGAGTGTACGAAATTTTCCTTCATTATTTGTAGGACGCAAACTAAAATCAATTTAGTAAACTTAGTAAGTTATATAAATCAATGACATCTCTCTCTCTCTCTCTCGCTATATATATATATATATATATATATATATATATATATAGTATATCGAGGCAGAAAGTAATTTTCTAAACATATGCTGTTAAATATAAGAGACAATGAATGTCTATTATGTTTAATCATGTGACCTTCTAAACGTCGTATTTTTGCTTTAATTTCATCGGAGTTTTATGTCAACAAAAAATAAAATCGTCTGTGATGGCGAATGTTATAATATTTCAGTTTAAACAACCTCTCTGAAGATGGCTCATGTGAGCCGAAAGCTTAGAAGCAAATCAATAAATAATTATCCAAATGTTGGAGAATTTTTCAACTGAACTTTAAGCAAAAATACGGCGTTTAGAACGGCTCATGATTAAACATAATAGACATTCATTGTCTCTTATATTTAACAGCATATGTTTAGAATATATATATATATATATATATATATATATATATATATATATATAGTCATCTGCAGACAGATCTATTTAGCTGTATCACAGCTCATCAGTATGGTTAGACTCCGATTGCTTTTAACCCAGGATTGAAACCCGACCGCAGTGGCGTCAGTCGGCGGTTCTACCTCTGGGCCATGGGCGCACGGTAGAAGAAGGCAGACTTTTTAGCATGTATATTGTCATTATACACGCCCAGTAGCCAGAGTGCTCTAATTCATTAGTGAATGAGCGATGCGTACATGCCAGAGTAGCTACTCTTTTCAAGAGAGAGAGAGAGAAAGAGAGAGAGAGATGTCATTTCTAGTACTTTCCGCCTGTGGAATTGCCTTTCGTTTACTTGCCTTTCGTTTACTTGCTTCCCCGACAGCTACAACCTCCAGGAGTTTAAGTGTAAAGTCAATATTCATCTTCTATCTTGCTAACTTCCATTCTCTCTCTTATGCTCCTTTCTCCGTCTTACTCCTTTCTCCGTCTTACTCCATTCTCAGTATCTTAACCCTTCTCTTACCCATTTCCTGACACCCCCTGTAACCTGTCACTCTTTTTCATATCTTTCTTCCTATGTAACCCCCTAGGTACCAGTGGCAACAGACTGCCCGGCTTGGGGTGAAATGGTTATTAAAAAACACTATACAGTATGACAAAAAATTCCAAAATTTAAATTCGTTGAATGGATATTATAGCGAAAAACATCTCGATTCATCAGCAACGATGGAAAACAAAAAAGTATTAAATCAAATATGGTACAAAATGTCTATACCGGAAATTTATTTAAATTTATCGGCGAGACATAAGAAAAAGGAAAAATCAAAAACAGAGATTCATGACTCGATATAAGAAGAATTTAAATTACGTCTGTATGAAAGAATCAAAAGTTAAATTGTAAACCGTGTCACAGAGATAGAAGTGGTAGGAGGCAAAGAAAAAAAAAGACAAAAGGGGTAGACAAGGGGAAAGTTAATGACGAAATAAAATATAAAACAATTTCATAGTAACCAAGGTAAAGACTGACGACCGACTTTCAATGGTGAAAGGAAAAGAAAGATGGAAAAAGAAAGAGAAAAGTTAAAAAGCGGGAAGGAAAGATATATATATATATATATATATATATATATATATATATATATATATATATATACTAGCAGTATAGCCCGGCGTTGCACGGGTGTAATGAAAGATTTAAAACTAATCCATGGTCCTGGAGCTCAGACTTTTTGGACATTGGCACGAAAGACTAAAAAGCAATTGTTATTTCCAGTTAAACTGAAACCGTCGACTGTAAGAAAAATGAATGGATATAAGTCAAATTTTGATTTCCTGGTATCGATATCAAATAAGTTTTTTTAGTCGTAAACTGAATTTTGAAGGCTAAATAAGTCCTCTGAGTAAATGGTATCATGGCTGAAACTAAGAACTACAATTATACCTACGTAGAGCTAAAACCGAAGCAAAAACTAAAATAAAAGAGCTGAAAAAATACAGACATAGAGGCAGATAAGCCGACACACACACAAACATCTTGCCTCATATATATATATATTATCGATTTTCTGCACTATTGTAAGAACTGCAACCTTGAAACTTCTGAATATCGTTTCTTATGTCTTTGTCTATGAGTGTGTCAAATTTGATTAAAATCGGACCACTCCTTCTATAACCCGATTTTTTTGATTATCGATTTTCGATATTTATCGGGGGTACCTCGACACAAAACATAGCTAAGAACACTCCCAGATGCTTATAGTACAACTATGTAAATTTTCAAGAAAATCGCTTCAGCTATTTCGGAGTCTATAAGTAACGGACACACACATACACACACACACATACACACACACACATACACACACACACACATATATATACACACACACAGACAAACTTCCATTTATAAATAAGTTTAGATATATATTATGTTTTATATTAGTCTCTGTTAAAATTTGTATGTGCGTTGTGGTGCAGTGGGTATCGACTGGGAGCAACAAATCGGGAAGCCGAGTTCGAATTCCAGTTGAATTTCTTGCATTCACTTACGCGCAAATCACCTTAGGAAAAGGATTAATCCGTCCCTTCCCTCCAGTTATGGGTTAAATAATAGGCCAGACTGGGTTCTATAGCCTTGGTTGGCAAACAGTCTACCACAGACAGAAATGGAAACCTACTACGGGATAATGTTCTGCCCAGTCAGTGATATCTCTTTTGAAACATGATCGCCCAAAGCGTGTATCACGTATGGCACTTAACTGACTGTTAAAATTTACCAAATATAACTTTTGTTTAAATTAATAAAAAACATTATGGTAGAACTATTTAGATAAAAAATTATGAGTCCAAAAAG
Organism: Ascarosepion bandense; assembly: GCA_037127315.1. Taxonomy (NCBI): domain Eukaryota; kingdom Metazoa; phylum Mollusca; class Cephalopoda; order Sepiida; family Sepiidae; genus Ascarosepion; species Ascarosepion bandense. The sequence goes on from JBBBDQ010001812.1 coordinate 1,006,008, forward strand.
AGAAATAGGTAATTAATATATATATATTATAGTAGAGTTTGATAAACAGTAGCTACTCTGGCATGTACGCATCGCTCATTCAGTGAAATGAATTAGAGCGCGCTAGCTATTGGGCGCGTATTATGATATGCGCTAAAAAGTCTGCCTACTTCCACCGAACGCCCATAGCCCAGGGGTAGAGTCGCCGACTGACGCCATTTCGGTCGGTTTTCAATCCTGGTTAAAAACCAATCTGAGTCTAACCGTACTGATGAGCTGTGATACGGCGAAACAGATCTGTCTGCGGATGACAATATATATATATATAATTATCCGCAGACAGTTCTATTTCGCTGTATCACAGCTCATTAGTACGGTTAGACATCCGACTGCTTTTAAGATTGAAACGCGACCGAATTGACGTCAGGCGGTGATTTTACCTCTGAGCTATGGGCGCTCAGTAGAAGGAGGCAGATTTTTTAGCGTGGGATATACCTTGTGGATACAGGCCAGTAACTAAGAGTGTTCTAATTAATTACCGAATGAACGATGCGTAAATGATAGGGTAGCTACTGTTTTTTCAAAGTCTGCCATTCTTCCAGAGTGCTCAATCAGGGTGTAAGAGCGCATATATATAAATATGCGGTGTAGATATAGAAGAATCCAAATGAGTATCCTGTACATAAAGTGGTAGGATAACTCTTTAGGAGAGCTTTAAATATATATGTATATAAATACATATACTGAGTAAATATACGTTACAGACACTTATTCCATGGTTAAGTGGAAGTTTAATAAAGCCTCGTTCATTCAATTCGACATGAGAAATATCTACTCTTCAATCTCTGAGGAATTGTTGAACATGGAATAACGTGTCTGTCTTAATTTTTACACACACACACACACACACATATATATATATATATATATATATATATATATATATATATATATATATACATATTCTAAACATATACTGTTAAATATAAGAGACAATGAATGTCTATTATGTTTAATCATGAGCCGTTCTAAACATCGTATTTTGGATTTAATTTCAGTTGAAAATAAAGACAAAAATTCGCGAACAGTTGGATAATTTTTTATTAATTTGGTTCTAAGCTTTCGGCACACATGAGCCATCTTCAGAGAGGTTATTAAGATGGTAATGCAATAACATCCACCATCACCGACGATTTTATTTTGTGCTGACATAAAATTCCGCTAGGCAACGGCAATAGTTACCAAAAATAACAAACGCAGTTCGCAAATTTGCAATGCGGTTCTATGACGTCACACCGCGTGATAGCGCGAAATGACAACAGAACCATGTATGCAAATGCAATGTAATATGTTATGCCCGGATTTAAAGGTGATTTTATTAAGTTTAGATTATTGTTTAGATTTAATGTACATGGCCGCCAATATCTGAAGATTCTTTTTACTGTGTGCATGTTTTAGTTATTAAATATTGCGTGATGACACCACTCATGGTAGAAACCTGGGTAGCGAAATAACACGTTTAAAAATGGAAAATATTCAAAAGTTCTACAATATAATTGCATCGAACACTTTTTAATACAAATGTGTACTGTTCTAACCCTATTATGACCCAAAACTTAGTATGAAACAATATATATATATATATAGTTATAATACCAATAGCAACAGAACTAATTCTGTCAAAATTATCAATAATTAAACTACAAATACTTGAAACTCACCGGAAACTAACCCGGTGGGAAAAGAAGAGGAAGAAAAAAAAAAGAAACAAACGAAATACCTGAACAAAAAGACAAGCATTCGTAAGAAAGAAAAAAGTCCCAAGAAAAAAACCTTAACAATAAAGAGCTCAATACGAAAGCAGAGTACACAAAGCACTCAAAGCGAAAGTAGAGCAAACAAAATCGAAAATCTAAGAGTGAGCCAATAACCTACCACGGTTTCGCTTAACAGCTCGTCAGGGAAAATTGACGAGCTGTTAAGTGAAACCGTGGTAGGTTATTGGCTCACTCTTAGATTTTCGATATATATATATATATATATATATATATATATATATATATATATATATATGACAGCAAACGTGGTACTGGTTAGGCCATTAGACAGTTATTTATCTATCTCAGTCTGTTTATATCTATCTATCTATCTATCTATCTATCTATCTGTCAGTCTCATTCTATTATCTATTCCTCTGTCCTTTCTAAGCTATACAACCTCTGCCTATCTTCCTCCTGCTTTCCTGCCTGTTGGAAGTCTTCTTCTGTGGTTCTAATATTCAAGAACACTGGTGAACCCTCGCACCCCGCAAATTACCGACCTATCAGCCTTCTTCCGATCTTCGGCAAAGTGTTCGAAGCCATTATCAATGCCGAGGTCGTTCAGCATCTCACGGCCCACCGGCTCCTATCGGACAAACAGTATGGCTTCCGCTTTACCAGGTCTACTGCTGATATGCTAACGACAATCACCGAGAATATATACCAGGCTCTCGACAAGAATGGTGAAGCCCGAACTGTCGCCCTGGATATCTCTAAAGCATTTGACAGAGTATGGCATGCCGGTCTTCTACGGAAACTGCGAAGCTACGGCATTACTGGACTTTTCTTGGACTTAATCCAGTCATTCCTTTCCAACCACACACTGAAGGTGGTTTTAAAAGGACATGCCTCCAAGAACTACCCTACAAACGCGGGTGTCCTCCAAGGTTCTATCCTTGGTCCTGCGCTCTTTCTGATCTACATCAATGATTTCCCCGATGCCATAAGATCACAAGTAGGCATGTACGCCGACGATACCACAGTATACGCTCGCCTCGATCAAAAATCTGGTGTTGATGATAAGGCGAACCTCGCGGTTGAGCTTGAAAAGGACCTCCAATCGGTGGTGGATTGGGATAGGAAATGGCTCGTAAAATTAAATTCTTCCAAAACGAAGCTGCTGTCAATTAACCACCACAGACGACCGCACCTCCTTCCCATTAGCATGGAACAGGCATGCCTCCCAGAGAGTAAAGCATTACGCCTGCTTGGCCTGAAACTCTGAGCGGACCTCAAGTGGAATGACTACGTCGAATCCATTGCTAAATCCGCTGCTATGAAAGTTGACTCTCTGTGCAGGGCCCGGAAATTCTTTCCGCGTGAATCTATCCTGCACTTATACAAATCTAACATCCGCCCGTGTTTTGAATACTGTTGCCACATTTGGTCGGGTGCCCCTGCTATTCTCCTCGGGCTTCTTGATAAAATACAGTGAAGAATCTGTAATGTGATTGATACCGACTTAGCTGACCGCCTGCAGTCACTCTACCACCGGCGTGACGTAGCTTCCCTGTACCTCTGCTATAAATACTTTCATGGCTTCTGCTCTGATGAACTTAAATCACTGGTGCCCCCTAGGTGTGAGTTTGCACGAGATACTAGATTGGCAACTAGGTCCCACCCTTTTACAGTGAAACCGATTAAATGTAACCGCAATTTCTATTCCAACAGCTTCTTTTCTCGCACTTCCCACCTGTGGAATTCCCTTCCGCATGCTTGCTTCCCTGACGACTATAATCTGCAGGAGTTTAAATGTAAGGTCAATAGACACCTCCTAACACACTAACCCTCCCATTCTCTCCAACTCTCCCCCTATGTACATCCTAACTGTGTAACCCCCTGCGCTATAGTGGCAGTGGAATGCCTTGCTTGGGGTGACATGATTAAAAAAAAAATCATTTTATTATCTATCTATCTATCTATCTATCTATCTATCTAAGCTGATCTATCTATCTATCTATCTATCTATCTATCTATCTATCTATCTATCTATCTATCTATCTATCTAAATTTATTAACTATCAATCTATCTCTCTGTATGTATGTCTGTCTTCCACATTACCTATCTATCTTTCTGTCTGTCTGTCTGTCTGTCTGTCTGTCTGTCTATTAGTCTCATTATCTATCTATCTATCTATCTATCTATCTATCTATCTGTGTCTGTCTGTCTGTCTGTCTGTGTCTATCTGTCACATCACGTCGAAACAGTGATTTCGTACGATCACCGGAGTTAATCGTTGTCGAGCCTGATCGATATTTCGATGGTTGATCGGTATTTCGATGGTTGATCGGTATTGCGATGGTTGACCGCTTGGAAATACTAGATGTTGTAGTCTTGGATGTGCGGATGGTGCAATGAATAACAGCTCGGAATTGGTAACCGGTGAGCCTAGTTCCAATTTCAGTTGGTTGTTAGATTCACTTAAGCGCACATAGCCATGGGAAAAATATGAATTCACTTTTTTCTCCCCAGCTATGGATTAATTAGTAAAATTTGTATCACTAAATCATTATCATCTTTAAAGATAAAAAAAATTTAAAACTTCAAACTATCTAAAAATATCCGATTATTGGATGAACAAACGTATCTAATTGCAAAGAAGAACGCCATATTTTCATTTGTAATTAAACAAAAATGCAAAATCAACAACAGAAAGAAGGAGAAAAAGTAAGGAAAAAAATAAAAAGAACCAATATAACTGAAGAGGAGCTATCTTTGCAAAAATTATGCCTCAAAGCCACATTACAGCTGGGATTCATTGTTTTGTCCGAAAGAAAGGCGTCCATTTATTAAAGAATGTTTTATTAATGGAGACTTCGAAAAAAGTTTATCCAATTGTTGTTCTATATTTGCCGTCAAGAGATTTACTTTTCCACATTTGTATACTAAAAGATTATCACAATTTACAATAATCATTATCATATTTCGTATTCGCAAATTAGATTACATTAATCTTAGGAGAAAATAAATTGTATCAGTTTATTATCACTAATTGTTCCTAATTCAAAAGCAGACGATACAGCACAAGACAATATACTACACCCTCTCTCTCTCTCTCTCTCTCTCTCTATATATATATATATATATATATATACTCTGTATCGAGCACTATTTATAAATGTAAATGCTTGAACTGTGGGCTTAAAAATCTACTTATTCTGTCACAATATATATATATATATATATATGTTACGGCGGCGCTCCTATGTGACTACAAATGGACTGTTCCCATTGCTATATATAGCAATGGTGGATTCTCTACAAGGGAGTCGCTTGAGAGTCACTAGACTGACGACTCTACGACACTGTCAGCTCTCTGCCTTCGGGTAGAGGGCGATCTCTGCTTCCGAGCAGAGAGCAATAACCCAGTCGTGGTTCCGTCGAAGGGTAGAACCACGACTGGGGAAAAATAGACATATATTTTTTGGCTCGACTATATGGCCGGGAATACCCACAATAAAATGACCATGTGTCACATCCAGCCTACGTGGGAAGGCTAGTAAATACAGTCGCTTGAGAGTCACTAGACTGACGACTCTACGACACTGTCAGCTCTCTGCCTTCGGGCGTGGGGCGCTCTCTGCTTCCGAGCAGAGAGCAATAACCCAGTCGTGGTTCCGCCGAAGGGTAGAAGCACGACTGGGGAAAAATAGACAGACATTTTTTGGCCCGGCTATATGGCCGGGAATACCCACTATAAAATGACCATGTGTCACATCTGGCCTTGCATGGGAAGGCTAGTAAATACAGTCACTTGAGAGTCTCTAATGAGTTACGGAAGAGTCAGTGCGAGTCACTGAAGAGTTAGTCACACTTCCGGTGGCGTACCGGAAGTAATCACGTATACACACGTCTTACAACGGATTGGACTCTTGTATTTTTCTATTGTAAATATTACTAATCACTTCTGTACATACTAACCGTCTTTCCGCGGAATACAACTTATATTCTGATTCTGTTGTTGAGTTATTCATTTGTACTTGACGGCATAACAATATATATATAGATATAGATATAGATATCTTAAAATCTGGGTATTTAGGCAGCAAATTTTCTTTTAAACATGTCGGATTAAATAAATTGCAAACAATATGTTCGCTTATTTCTAATAAAATCCGTTCATATTCACGGATAATCTTTCGCGTATCAAAAGATGTCAGAAATTAGCTGTAACGTTGACAGATGTTATTTTCATTTAAACGGTACCCAAGTACTTCCAACCTCTTTCCGAGATCATCTTTAGGGTGTGATCTATGGTAACAAATGTAACCGGAAAACTGGGTTGCTAGAAATTACTGTACATTTTTTCTGCTTCAAATATAACAGTTGACAAATTGCTAGCGTTCATTAAAACGTGAAAATTATCAAAAATGGAATTTTTTATAAGTTGTAATGTCATGGTCATGGTGTTAAAGCATGAAAAACCCTAATGGCCAATTAGGGTTTTTCATGCCAATTTTTTAATGGCCAATTTGCAGCTCATTTCTGACATGTTTGAGTGTAAGACGTGAAAGATTATCCATGAGTATGAACATATTTTATTAAAAATAAGCAAACATATTACTTGTAATTTATTTAATCGGACACACACACACACACACACACACACACACACACACACATATATATATATATATATATATTGTTAGGTCTTGAAGGCTGTCACAATGCATTTAGTAAAATAAAGGAAGGTAAAGAAGTTTTTGGGTATTACCTATTTATTATACATGAATATTTCAGGATCAAAATCTCATCTTCAGAATGGCAGAGAAGCGTGTGTCTGTCCAAGTGAGTCCTTTAATTTTACTGTCATTCATTTTACTGTGTTTGTGTGTGTGTTAGAGCATGTGTGTGTGTGTGTGTGTGTGTGTGTGTGTGTGTGTGTGTGTGTGTGTGTGTGTGTGCTATGGTATATGTGTGATTTACAGTTGGGACCTTTTTCTGGTTTGATGATATCAGTATATTATATATATATATATATATATATATATATATATATATATATATAAAATTGTAATAGACAGATATTATGTATATATACAATTAATATACATATACGACTTTTCATATCGTTTTTGTATATATCTGCATTAAATTCTGTTTGACTATTTATCTAATTATATATATATATATATATATAATTAGATAAATAGTCAAATAGTGATATATATATATATATATATATATATATATATATATATATATATACAGTATTGTGCAAAAGTTTTAGGACAAGAACTATTTTATCTTTTATGAGGTATCAAAATACTGTTTAAAATTACCCCTGTCCAAACACTTTTACACACTACCGGTAGTGTGCAAAATTATTAGGACAGGAGTGATTTTCTTAAACACCTCACTGATATTCAAATACAGGGTGAAAAGCCAAACCTTTGTAAGAATTATTTAACTAAAAAGAAAGAGGAAGGAAGGTTTCGGAATTTGAACTGATCCCCCACAAATCCCTGATCTCAATGCTATTGAACATCTTTGGGATATTATGGATAAAAAATTGATAAATGTAATGTTGCTTCGCAAGACACACTTTTGGAACAAATACAAGCTGCTTGGCAGGAGATACCATTAGATACATTGAAGAAGCTTGTGATGTCAATGCCTGACAGAATGAACGCTGTGATCAAAGCAAAAGGCTATTATACTAAATATTAAATTTATTTTGTAACAAGTATTTTTCTTGCTAAAGCATTTGTTGAGAAAATCAAATAAAATTACTTTAATTATATTGTTTATTTTCTGTCAATATGTCTCATGAAAGATAAAATAAGTCCTTTTTTTTTTAATCATTTCACCCGGAGCAAGGCAGAAATGTCACTGGTGAGCGGGGGGCTACATAACTGTAAAAAGATTAATTAGAAAAGAGTAAGGAGTACAAACAAGTTAGAAAGGAGCAATAGAAATCTGAGAATGCAGGTGCGATGACAGATACATAGGTGGAGAGAAAGGGAAAGATATACGGGGTGGGGAGAGAGCTAGAGTCCAGTGGTTAGTAGATGACTATTGACATTGCATTTAAATTACTGGACGGTGTAGCCGTCAGGAAAGTAAGAATATGGGAGCGTGTTCCACAGGCGGGAAGTGCGAGAGAAGAAACTGCAGGAGAATTGTCATCTGCATTTGGCTAACCTGACTGTGAATGGGTGGGACCCAGTTGCCAGTCTGGTTGCACGAGTAAACACCTGTTGAGGAGGCACCAGTGACTTAAGTTCGTCCGAGCAGAAGCCATGAAAGTATTTATAGAACAGACAAAGGGAGGCCACATTTCGGCAGATCAGTACCTATCACATTACAAACTCTCCTTTGGAGCCTGTCGAGAACACTGAGGAGAACGGCAGGGGCGCCTGACCATAAATGGCAGCTTGTCCTAATACTTTTGCACAGTACTATATATATATATATATATATATATATATATATAAGAAAAATTAAGGCAGACACGTTATTTCATGGTAAATGAGATTCACAAAGACCTAAAAAAGAATAAAAAATGACGGTCGCTCCCTTAAAAGAGAAAATTTAAGAAAAAATTATCAATCTCATTCGTGTAAAATCCTTTGTAAAATAAAGATGGAAGGTGATGATGGTTCACCTGAAATAGGCCTAAACTCCCGATTTACCACGAAATAACGTGTCTGCCTTAATTTTTCTTATATTTGCTCTATATGTATTTATATACATATAGATATTGAGAGCTCTCTTAGAGAGTTATCCTACCACTGTATGTACAGGATACTCCTTTGGATTCTTCTATACCCACACTGCATGCTGATATATATATTCTACATCGGCGGCACGACTCTAAGCTTCATGCCCTACGCAGTCACCAGTCTCTCTCCCTCTCCCTCTCTCTCTCTCTCTCTCTCTCTCTGTATATATATATATATATATATATATATATATATATACGGTGCGATAGATGAACTAATACTGACATCTCATTTTCACAGATATATTTCACAAAATTGCGCAAGAATATCTTGAAAAAGTAAAGAATAGATTTAGTCATTAAAATCGCCATTAGCCTCAACCAAGGCCAACAGGCGACTTTAGAATCACCTGACACTCTTCTGGGCGGTCTTCTTCGCTAAGTTGGTAAATGCTTCCATAATCTTTGCCTTCAGTTTATCATTGGGGTTACAAGCAGTCTTGTTTGTCTGCTCAACTTCGTCCGACTCCAAATAATCAATGACGTTGCAGTTTAATGAGTTAAGTGGCCAGGAGTAAGGACAAGTGTGGTCGCAGAAGTTGTCTGACAGCCATGACTGGGTTCTTCTGCTTGAATGGCGTGGTGCAGAGTCCTGTTGCTGGATATAGTGTCTTCAAACAGCCACTCATCTGACCCAGGAGAGCACTATCGTCTCAAAGTACTTCATGTTGGTCTTCCTGCTGAGTCTGAGGCTCTGTGTGAAGATGAATACAGGAATAATTTCGCCATCACTAGTGATCCCTCGAAACACCTTCGTAATCATTATTAAACTCGTCCAACTCTTTCATACTCATTTTTTCTTTTCTTAGAATGACCCCCAAACACTCTGAAATATTCGGGCGTGAATGTCAAGCAGTATAGCAATGATGTTTTCAAATTTCTGGCGAAGTAAATTGCGTCAGGGTGGGGTTTTTTTTTCTCACAGACGGTGCCCAATTGACTCTACTACATTGTGCAAAGCAAACAACGCACATGCTAAAAAACTAAAATTTCGCCAATTTAACAATCATATTCAGTATATATATATATATATATATATATATATATATCGAGGCAGCAAGTAATTTTCTAAACATATGCTGTTAAATATTAGAGACAATGAATGTCTATTATGTTTAATCATGAGCCGTTCTAAACGTCGTATTTTTGCTTTAATTTCACTTGAAAATAAAAACAAAAATTCTCCAACATTTGGATAATTATTTATTGGTTTTCTTCTAAGCTTTCGGCTCACATGAGCCATCTTCAGAGAGGTTGTTTAAACTGAAATATTATAAAATCCACCATCACCGACGATTTTATTTTGTGTTGACCTAAAACTCCGCTTGGCAACGGCAATAGTTACCAAAAATAATAAATGCAGTTCTTAAGTTTGCGATGCGGTTTTATGACGTCACACCGCGGGGTAGCGCGAAATGACAACAAAATCATGTAGTCAAATGCAATGTAATATGTTATTTCCGGTTTTAAAGTTGATTTTATTGAGTGTTGGTTGTTTTGATTTGATGTACATGGCCTCCAAAATCTGCAGGTTCCTCTTACTGTGTGTATTGTTGACCAAAATCTGTCTGATATTACCTACATGTTTATGTTTTTCAGAGAAATGTTGTTTAATAGTACTCTGATCAGAAAGATGACATGTAAGTCTACGGGAGAGCGTGGTTGTAGTAAAACCAATATATGTACTAGGTTTTTGATTAGTATCAGAGATGCAATCTCTGAATGGGCATGTAAATTGGTACACTACATTGGTATTTTGTAGAGAATTTAGTTTCGTGCTTGTTGGGTTACTATAGACTATGAGGTCAATTGTTTTAAACTTTTTATAATATATAATGAGTTTTATTTGATTATTACTTTCTACTGGTTTAACATTTCTACGTATTATGTTTTTGAGAGTTTTTTCAAAAAATCACGGAAAAAAAATTTCCGTGAAATAAAGAGAAAAAGACACACAGCTAAAGAGAGAGAGATATAATAAATAGCGGGTCGAGGAGTGTTAGTTATTACTGGCGTCTGTATTTTGTCTCAGATGATAAGATGGCCTTGGCCTAGATTTAAAGTCTATATATAAGATAGACTCTCCTATCATTTACGACGGATGAGGCTCAATGATTCACTTTTTCGGTGTCGTGCGACTTTGTTTTTGCCTAATATGCGACACCAAATCTGTTTAATTTTTTTTGAAAACGTTTTAATATTCATATAATGACTAATATATATATATATATATGCTCTCATTACGATTGAGCTCTCTAGGGAAGAAAATTTTTAAAACATTTTTCCACTTCTGCTATATAAGTGTGACTCTTCAGAATTGAATTGATTTCTTTCGGTGGCTGGCATGTGTGTACACTGCTTATATACAACACGTTAAAATTTTCCTTCTTTGATTCCATACGCCTATGGCTTAGGTAGGTTCCGACTCCGACTGACACCAAATCGGTCGAGTTTCGATCCCGGCCAGAAGAAAGTGGATGTGTCTAGCCACACTGGTGATACAGCAAAACAGGCTTGTATATGGATGACTAATATTTATCTATCTATCTATCTCTCTCTCTCTCTCTCTCTATATATATATATATATATATATCCACAAACGCGTCGCGTGATGAAAACAGACTCTTCACAGACGCTCGCGCAAAATCTCGCGAAATACGTTGTTAATTCAAATTTTAAAATCATTTGTTTCTGATGAAGGACCGAGAGCGGTCTGAAATATAAAATATAATAGTAGAAATAAACAAATACTGTAAAAAAAAAAATACATTTTTAAACTCAAAACGTTTTAATATTCTTTCCTATATATATATATATATATATGGTTACTATTCTTAAAGTAATAGGACTGGTGCTATTAAAAAAATGACAATACATATCAATTCGGCATTTAAATTCCTTTCAAGTCATGCTATTCGAAAACCACGAACGTTATGCAGACGTTGAAGTGAATCTGTCATGCGACTTTACTCTTTTACGATAGCAGCAATCCTGATAAGATTTGATCAGACCTCCTACACACTCGCACGCACGCATACACACACACACACACACATATATATATATATATATATATATTATTCCTGTTTGATTGTAAGGAAGGACAAGTAAAATTATATCAAAGCTATTATTTGGTTTGAAAGAAAGAAAGAAATAATGAAAGGTCGATGGAGGAAGGTGATAAAACTCTCATGCCATTACTTCCAATAAATTGTCCTGGGTATGACGGTAATCTGCATCCGGCAGCAAGGTCTCTGATTGGGAGGTTGTGAAGAGTATAGAACCACCTCTTAATTGCTGTTGTTCCCAGGTCCACTCTGACTCGGAGTGGTAGCAATTGTCAGGGTCCCAGCTATGGGTAAATAGTTAACCTCCAAAGTGTGGTCAAAACACTATGAAAGTATAGAGATACACTTTTATAGAAATATGTACATAAAAGTAGAGTTTTATAGAAATATATACATTTTTGAAAGAAAATTATTACTAATAATACATATTTGAAGAAAAAAGATATTACCATGAGGCATTTTTGAAGGAAAAAATTTATTCTCAGCAAAACATTTTTCGAATACAAAACTAGAAGACATTTTCAGTTTTCTAAAATAAATAAGAATAAAAACAAAAAAGATTCATTAAAATCTGACTAAATCAATCCTCTCACTATAACCGAACATATAAAAAAATACCTTAAAACCCCGCTTTTTTGGCATTAACCCTAACCCTAACCCTAACCCTAACCCTCAGAGGTTCATATGCCGTTAAACTAAACTCAAAATCAAACTCAAACTGAAACTTCCAATAAATAATGATCCATTTCTGTTTGATTAAGATAATAAACAGAACAAAAAACATTAAAAATTGCTGTTTAGTTTAAGAGAAAGAAAGAAAAACAGGTCGATAAAGAAAGTGATAAGACCCTCATGCAATAAATAATAAACCATTTCTGTTGATTGAGATGATAAACGTAACAAAAACTATATTAAAAATTTTTGCTTAGTTTAAAAGACACAAAGAAAGACAGATGGATGGATGGATGGATGGATGGATGGATGGATGGATGGATGGATGGATGGAAATGGAAAATAATAGAGTAAATAAAACTCACATGCCATTACCTTGAAAAACGACGAACTATTCATGTTTGATTGCAAGATAGACTGAAGAATAATACATCAAAGGCTCTGATTTCAGGGGAATGAAAAGAAAAAAAAGAAAAAGACGAAGACTAGGAAAGAAAAACGACGAAAAGAAACAGGAGAAACAGAAGGCTACAAAACTCTCGTGCCCTTACTTCTGATAAACAATGAGCTATTCCTGTTTGATTGCCAGGATCAGTCAGTCAGTTAAGTAACATACGTGATACACGCTTGGACGATCATGTCTCGAAAGAGACATGACTGACTGGGCAGAAGATTTTCTATCCTGCTCTTTAAACTATAGCTGAAGGGAGAAGCGACAGATTGTATTAATAAGTAGGAATTATTGGGGGATCAGTTTATTTTTTAATAATAATATTAAACTGATCCCCCACTTTTTGCCCAATACAAGCTTTACTTATGTTTCCAACTATTATCTTCATTCAGTCAGTTAAGTGCCATACGTGATGCTCGCTTTGGACGATCATGTCTCGAAAGGGATATGACCGACAGGGCAAAAGATTATCCCACAGTAGGTTGTCATTACTTTCTGCGGTAGACTGGTTGCCAACCAAGGCTACAGAACCCAGTCTGTCCTGTTATTTAACCCATAACTGGAAGAAAGAGACGGATTAATACTTTTCCCAAGAGTAATTGCGCGTAAGTGAATGCAAGGAATTCAACTGGAATTTCTCGTTCTGAGCCGATTTCCACTGGACTGCCATGATAGACATCAAGAAAAATATCAAAATTTGCTGTTTGATTTTTACGGACGAAATCGAGAAATGAATAAATAAACGGAAGATAGAGGATTGGTAAAGATTTTATGTGTCAATTTTAATGGGTTTTTTTTATTTGTACTTTCTTACTTCTTTAAATATTGCATTCTCTATTCATATTAATGTTTGTTATTGCAATGCCCTCTTAAAGTTGGTAATCTCAGATATTTGACGATAAAACGGAAATTTCCATAGGCATTTATGGTCATAGAATCAAGGATAAGTTTATCTCATCATTAGCTTAAAAATTAAGATTAATAAAAAAAATAGATTTATTAAGAGTGAAAGATGGTGAGAAAATATTAGTGAGGAGAAAAATTAATAGAAGAGAATTCGGGAAAAGGGGAAAATGGCGGCTGATGTTGCATTTAAACATTTGGTAACAGGAAAGCAAAACGCCAAAAGTGTAAGAAAATAGGTAATCAGAATCGAATCCATCTTTATAAATATAACCAATCTGTCCTGTTATTTAACCCATAACTGGGGGGAAGGGACGGATAAATACCTTTTCCAATGGTATTAGCGCGTATGTGAATGTGGCGCATTCAACTGGAGTTCGAACTCGGCTCCCTGATTTCTCTTTCTGAGCCGACATCCACTGCACCACAAAGCAGAGTTTACTGCTGCAGGTATCTGGCAACCTGCAGTTGCTTTGTTTATGTTCATTTCGTTGTTTTTCTTTTCTTTTCTTTTTTTTTTTACTTTTTTTCAGCGCAGGTCTATCGATTGTTACTTAAACTTTCTGATTATCAAGAATTTTTTTTTTAAATTCTTCTTCTTCTATGTGCCCTGTCCCTTCAGGACGTAGGCGATCATGGATCTCCACGTCTCCCTATCCCTTGTGGCTCTTAGTATGTTTGCTCCTGTTGCTCCTGGCAACCCCCGTTCCGTCATCCACCTGATCAGACTCTGCAGATATGTTATCCGCTGCCTTCCTCTGTCTCTCCTTCCTTCTATCTGTCCAGTCAGTATCAGGTTCTCCAGGCTCTCCTTCCTCATTGCATGGCCCAGGAACTTCGGTTGTCTCTTCCTGATGCTCAGCATCAATTTCCTTTTTGTTGCCATTCTTTCTAACACTTCGTCGTTGCTTGTATGCTCAGTCCACGATATCCGTAGCATCCTTCTGTAGAGCCACATTTCGGCCGCTTCCAGTTTTTTCCTCATTTTCGATGATATTGTCCAGCATTCACAGCCGTACTGAAGAACTGACATCACGTAGCAGGCTAGCACTCTTTTCTTCGTTTCTATTGAGATCTTCCTGTGTGTTAGTATTTTGCTCATCTTCTGGAACGCGTCCTTTGCCATGCCAATTCGCCTTCGGATCTCCGTGTCGCACTTTCCCTCTCCTGTTAGAACACTTCCTAGGTACTTAAATTCTTGGACTTGTTTGATTCTGTTATCCCCCACCTGTATTTGGCATTTTGGGTTGTATCTTTTGCTGATAAAATTACAATATTTAAACAAATTTGTGGGATGGTCAGTTTCTCATAAAACGTTAAAGTAAATCGATCCTCTATTTTCAAGCCACTATAAGGTTGTCTGAGAAAGTTGTCCCCACCACTAAAATTGTTTAAATAGTGAAAGTTTTGCAATTTTTTTTTTTTTTGTCATTCGTAAAGTTTAAGGTGTAAAAGATAATATTCCACTGAAAAAAGTCCAAAAAATTTGATAATGAACAAATTTACAGGTGGCGGTAATGTCGTACCGGCGACTGGTTTCAAAATGGAGGCTCGATTTACTATAACGTTGTATGAGAAATTTATCCCCCCGCCCCAGAAAATGTTTAAATATTGAAATTTTTCAAATTTTTTTTTTTTTTTTTGTCAATTGTAATCGATAGGACTGCGCTGAAAAAAAAAAAAAAAAAGAAAAACAACGAAATTAAACGTGGTGGTAGTCTGCTTCAGGTTCGCCCACTTCCCATATGTCTAAATTGTATCTCCAATCTCTAATTTGCATGTTAGAATGTCTCTTTTGCTTTCGACCAACTTTCTTGCAGTTCATGTTTACTTCTTTCTTTTTGCTTTTCTTCACTACTTTCAGTGAAATTTCTTGCAATTTCTTTTTTGTGTTTACTACCAACACTATGTCATCTGCATATTTTATGTTGCTAAGCTTATGGCCGCCAACAATGAATCCTGGTAGGATTTCAAATTCTCTTAGAATTTAAATCGCAAAAACATGTTTTACAGGATTCCTTGTATTTTCTGATTTGACGGTGCAAGAATACATTTTCGATTTTATGAAGGTTAAGTCAATCGGTATTTAATTCAATCAATGGTTAACTTCGGCAAGAAATGGCTTTTAAATTTTAAAACAAAGCTACTCTCCTTTAACCACCATAGATAAACTTTCAATCTAGCCATCGCCATTGCTGATACAAATCTTCTTCTTCTTCTTCTTCTTCTTCTTCTTCTTCGTTTTCTTCTTCTTTTTCGTCTTGTTGTTCTTCTTCGTCGTCTTCTTCGTCGTCTTCTACTTCTTCTTCGTCTTCTTCTTTTTCCACTTCTTCTTCTTCTTCTTCTTCGTTTTCTTCATTTCCACTTCTTCATCTTCTTTGTCTTTTTTCTTTTTCCTCTTCTTCTTCTTCGTCTTCTTCTTCTTCTTCGTCTTCTTCTTCTTCTTCTTTTTCTTCTTCGTCTTCTTCTTTTTCCTCTTCTTCTTTTTATTCTTCTTCGTTTTCTTCTTCGTCGTCTTCTTTTTCTTCGTCTTCTTCTTCTTCGTCTTCTTTTTCCTCTTCTTCTTCGTCTTCTTCTTTTTCCTTTTCTTCATTTTCTTCTTCTTCTCCGTCTTCTTCTTCTTCTTCTTCTTCTTTTTCTTCCTCGTCTTCTTCTTCGTTTTCTTCTTCTTCTTCTTCTTCTTCTTCTTCTTCTTCTTCTTCTTCTTCTTTCATATGCCACGTTTTTTCAGAACATCCTTCTGCTACCCATTCACTCAACCTTGCTTACGTATTCTTTTCTTCTCGCCTTGAATCCGTCTTGCGAGTATCAAATTTTCCACACCATCTTTCTTCATTATGTGTCGTATAAATTTCAACAGTCTCTTCAACATCAGGAGATATGCATTGTGGTCGGAGTTCGAATTCCAGTTGAATTCTTTGCATTCACTTACGCGCTAATACACTACTGTACCTACTGCGGAATAATCTTCTACCGAGTCAGCCATGTCTCCTTCGAGACATGATCACCAAAGCGGGTGTCACGTATGGCCCTTAACTGAGTGATTTCGTATTTGTTAAAAGTGTCCTTTTTATTACCATTTTCTCAGAAAACTTCGTAGTTCCTTACACTTTCTTGTTCTTCTATGTGCCGTGTCCCTTCAGGACATAGGCGATCATAGCTTTCCACGTTTCCCTATCCCTGGTGGCTCTGAGCACACCTTCTCCTTGTGCAATCCTCGTTCTGTCATCCACCTGATTAGGTCCTTCAAATATGTTATCCGCTGCTTTCCTCTGTCTCTTTTTCCCTCTATCTGGCCTGTTAGTATCAGGTTCTCCAGGCTCTCTTTCCTCATTGCGTGTTCCAGGAACTTCAGCTGTCTCAGGAAGAGACAGCTGAAGTTCCTGGAACTTGACATAACCTTCATAAAATCGAAAATGTATTCTTGCACCGTCAAATTCCTGGAATTTCCTTTTTGTTTCCATC
Organism: Ascarosepion bandense; assembly: GCA_037127315.1. NCBI lineage: Eukaryota > Metazoa > Mollusca > Cephalopoda > Sepiida > Sepiidae > Ascarosepion > Ascarosepion bandense. The sequence continues at coordinate 1,023,091 of JBBBDQ010001812.1, forward strand.
ATTTCCAAGACCTCATCATTGCTCACACGCTCGATCCATGAGATTCGCAGCATCCTTCTGTAGAACCACATTTCAGCTGCTTCATGTTCTCCTTTCATCTTTCATGGTATTGTCCAGCATTCACTGCCATATTGAAGGACGGACAGCACGTAGCAACCCAGCACTCTCTTCTTAGTTTCCAGCGAAATTGTCCTGTTTCTTAATACCTTACTCAACTTCTGGAATGCTTCCTTCGCCATGACAATTCGCATTCGGATCTCTGTGTCGCACTTTCCGTCTTCTGTTACACGACGCTGTTCAATACACAAGAGATATTTAAATAATTAATATAAAGTAATAGGTGCTTAAAAGAGGAAAACATTATTACAACGGGGAAGTAGCGTTAAATAAAGGGAATCTGAACGCTTACACGCACCTATTACTCCATATTAATCATTTAAAGATCTCTTGTTTATCGAACAGCGTCGTGTCACAGAAATAAATAAGATCTTTTGAAAAGGCATTATTAACTAGATTTCTGCTAATTTTTTCCCCTCCAGTTAAACGCAGTTTCCTATTTCTAACAAATCTAACAAAATGTAGATATTTTTACACTTAAACTATACAGGCAGTAGATGTCGTCTGCTTCGTTTGAAAAAAAATGTCTGACATTTGCTTTCTAATCAAAATGCGATAACTTTGATTCTTGTTTTTGTTTGCTTACAACATTTTGAATTTATTTATTTGTGAAAAGCTTATAGTTTTTTTTAATTGTATAGAATTCATTTCTGTAAACAAATCCCGCTTTTCTCATTTTTTGTATTTAATTCTGTTTGTAGAAAGAGTATTTTGAATTCTTCCAGATTTTGCAAGTGGCTTTATATATATATATATATATATGTGTGTGTGTGTGTGTGTGTGTATGTATGTATGTTTGTGTCTTTGTGTGTCTTTGTTTTTCCAAGAAATATTTTTATTGATATTAAAACAATAGGTACTTATATTATTTTTAAACTTTCTCAAATTAATAAAAGCAAACATGGTGCCTGTTTTGCGTTTGTGGCAAATTAGCATTGTTTAACCTCATACCTCCAAATTAGCATTGTTTAACCTCATACCTCAGAAATGGGCTTGTGTAAATAATCTTGCAGCATAAAGATAGTTATTAATATTTAGGAAATCAGCCGAAAAAATCATTTCTACTGTCGGAGGTTCGATCCACGCCGAATGCCTATATTTTTGGCTGTTGCTAGTTTGATGGGTCTGTCTGTCAGTTAAGTGCAATTCGTGATACACGCTTTCGGCGATCATGTCTCGAAAGAGACATGACTGACTGGGCAGAAGATTTTCCATCCTGCTCTTTAAACTATAGCTGAAGGGAGAAGAGACGGATTCTATCAAAAAGTAGTAATTAGTGGGTGATGCAAGGGATTTAACTGGAATTCGAACTCGGCTCCTCGATTTCTCGTTCCGAACCGATATCAGTTTATGTATAAAATCCTCACATTTGACCTTGATAAAGTCAGTGAAATATGTCGGCTGAGATGAGTTTCCCTTTTTTCTTTGTTTGTATTTCCTTTTACAAATATAGTTATATCTGAATTTTTACACACACACACACACACACACACACACACACACACACACACACACACACACACACGCCTGTGTACATGTATAGCTATGTATCTGCGTGTGTGTATAGAATCACATTGCGTAATTCATTAATTATAATGGTGATTTTCTAAGCGTACCTTAGATGTGGCACAAGGCCGAAAATATGGGACACCCAGTGAGGATCGAACTCATTACTCAGTTGTAATGATTATAACGATTACACCACTACACCAGCTCTAGGTGGCCCTCATTCATTATTATGTCATATTAAATAATGTTGCTTAACTTGTCATATCGTTATATCGTTATAATGT
>JBBBDQ010001812.1:1035000-1052500 GCA_037127315.1 Ascarosepion bandense
CCAATGCATTCCTATAGTAAAAACCATTTTCCAATGCATTTCTATAGTAAAAACCATTTTCCAATGCATTCCTATAGTAAAAACCATTTTCCAATGCATTTCTATAGTAAAAATCATTTTCCAATGCATTCCTATAGTAAAAATCATTTTCCAATGCATTCCGATGGTAAAAACCATTTTCCAATGCATTCCTATAGTAAAAATCATTTTCCAATGCATTCCTATAGTAAAAACCATTTTCCAATGCATTTCTATAGTAAAAATCATTTTCCAATGCATTCCTATAGTAAAAATCATTTTCCAATGCATTCCTATAGTAAAAAAAACATTTTCCAATGGATTCCTATAATAAAAATCATTTTCCAATGCATTCCTATAGTAAAAATCATTTTCCAATGGATTCCTATAGTAAAAATCATTTTTCAATGCATTCTTATAGTAAAAATCATTTTCCAATGCATTCCTATAGTAAAAATCATTTTCCAATGCATTCCTATAGAAAAAATCATTTTCCAATGGATTCCTATAGTAAAGATCATTTTCCAATGCATTCCTATAGTAAAAACCATTTCCCAATGCATTCTTTTAATAAAAATCATTTTCCAATGCATTCCGATGGTAAAAATCATTTTCCAATGCATCCCTATTGTAAAAATCATTTCCCATTGCCCTCCTATATAAAAAAAAAAACACTTTTTCTATGCATTCCTACAGAAAAAAATAATTTCCATTTTATTCATTCACTTTAGTGAAATTGTGTTTCCAATGCCATCCGTTGATTAAAGCTCATTTTCCAAGTTGTTTTCTAGAGTAACAACCATTTTCCAATGCATACCTATAATAAAAATCATTTTCTAATGCATTCCTTTAATAAAAAATGTGTGTGTGTGTGTGTGTGTGTGTGTGTGTGTGTGTGTGTGTGTGTGTGTACCGTGAGAATTGTATGATATATAGTGCCTCTCATATTTTTTTATTATTTCAAGATATTTTTGTCTAAATTACTTTTGGAAAATATACCTGTTAAAATAAGATGTCAGTGTTTTTTCAGTTTTGCTTAATTTAGACGACACTTTATCTATAGCACCATATATATATATATACTGTCATCCGCAGTCAGATCTGTTTCGCCGTATCACGGCTCATCAATACGGTTAGACTCCGATTGCTTTTTTACCCAGGACTGAAACCCGACCGAAATGGCGTCAGTCGGATATATATATATATATATATATATATATATATATATATATATATATATATATATATATATATTATAAATTATATTTTAGAACATGTACTTAATTATTCTATATATAACCTCTACGAAGGTACGCTCGTTTCGGCATTGAAACTTCAATGCCTCATCAGGAGGTGTGTAAAGAACTGGAAATCCTTTTTCTTTATATTTATTTAGTTTTGTTCGAGGTGTTGGTAGGGGTTAGTGATAGGGGGATAGGTCTTTGACCGTTGGAATTTTGTGGGAGAGTGTTTTGTTAGAGGTGTTGGTGGGGGTTAGCGATGTGACTGTTTTGGGAGGGTGTTTCTTAAGTGGTTGATTAATGAGAGTCTTTGATTCTAGACAGTTGTAAGTTTTAATTATCCGTTGGCTAGACTATATCTTTATGGATTTCTTAGAAGAGCCGATAATAGTTGGCCTGGATATTTTTTATTTATTTTTATTTATGCAGAGTCTGTATAATTAATGTAAGTTTACATGTTTAATCTTAACTTTGGATTTAGGGAATATGTTTTTTGGATTAAATTTTAAATTTTTGATTTTTAATTAGATCATAGTTTGGAAACAGTTTTCTCTATTAAATTTTTAATTTTAAATTTCTATTCTTATTTCTAGTCAATATATGATTAATCTAATTATGTTTACGGTTATGGTTATTAACCTTATTCCAATTATGGTTATGGTTATTAACCTTACTTTATAATTAATATTAATTAATACTAATTATAGTTTTCAACCTTACTTTATAATTAATATTAAACCTTACTTCAGAATTTTGTAATTCGATATTATTATAGAATTTATATATATATATATATATATATATATATATATATATATATATGGGGTCCTAGTTCTGGGTCTTGTAGTATTTTTTTTTTTTTAGCATGATTGTACTGTTAGCTCTCTGATGTGCTTGCAGTTTACTGTGGTTTCGTGCCTCTAGTTTAAAAGCTTGTTCCTGTTCATATATTTAAGGATCTCAATTCTTTCTTGAAGACAGAGGAAACATAGTTCCTTTATAGATTTAGCTGTTCTTGCTTGTTTAAGGATTTTCCATTTAACTTTAGGCGTTTTATTTTCGTCTTTTAATTTACTGTGGTTTCGTGCCTCTGGTTTAAAAGCTTGTTACTGTTCATATATTTAAGGATCTCAATTTTTTATTGAAGACAGAGGAAACATGTATAAAGATACTTTCAACCCCGTTCCGAGGTCATCTTCAGAGTTATGGTAACAAATGCAACAGGAAAACTGTATTGCTAAAAATTGCTGTACATTTTTTCTGCTTCAAATATAACGGTTGACAAATTGCTATGGAATTTTTTATATGTTGCAATGTCATGGTCATGCATTGAAAGCATGAAAAAACATGAAAAAACTGTTCTTTTTACAAACATTTAATAGAAGCCTTTTTTTTTTGTAATTATTTTATTCTGGCAAAGCATTAACGCTGCTGGTTTGCAGGTTAAAATTGGAGAAAAGGAAAGAAAAAGAAAGCGGTAACAAGTTACGAGAATGTCCAAAAAATGTTAAGAGAAAGACGGAAATAAAAATAGATTACAATGGATATTGCATTTTAGCCTTTAGAGATTATAGCAATCAGGTGAGCAAGTACATGGAAGGGACTTTCTCAGGCGGGAATTGCGAGAGAGGAAACTGAGTGAATAGAAGTGGGGATTACATTTTACTCTTTTGACGGTAAAAGGGTGGGACCTAGTTGCCAATCTAGTAGCTCAAATAAATTCATGTGGTCAGGTTACCAAAAAATGAAGATCATCAGAACTGAAACCGTGAAAATATTTTTTTAATCATTTCACCCAAAGGAAAGCATTTTACTACCACTGTGGCGCAGGGGGTTAAATAGGGGAAGGTGATGAGAAAGAGGGGTTAGTTGTAGGGGATGTCAGGTGGAGGGTAATAGACGGATGAGAATACCAGTGTAATGGGGTTGAAGTGGATGGAGATAAGAGCTTGAGAGAATGGATGCGAGTTAGTGAGATGGGAGATATCTATTGACCTTACATTTAAATTCCTGGTGATTGTAGCTGTCGAGGAAGCAAGTATATGGAAGGGAATTCCACAGGCGAGAAGTGCAAAAAAAAAAGCTGTGACACAAGGATATCTATCTATCTATCTATCTATCTATCTATCTATCTATCTATCTATCTATGTCAATCCAAAACGTAGACGAAATTGCGGTTACATTTTATCGGTTACACTGTAAAAGGGTGGGACCTAGTTGCCAATCTAGTAGCTCGTGTGAATTCATACCTAGGGGGCACCAGTGAACTAAGTTCATTGGAGCAAAAACCGTGAAAATTTTTGTAGAAGAGGCACAGGGAAGCCACGTCATTCCGTTGTGATAGCAACTGCAGCCGAGCTGCCAAGTTGGTATCGATCACATTACAGATTCTCCGTTGGATTTTGTCAAGAACCCCGAGGTGAATGTAGAACAGACGGGGGAAGCCAGTTTGGTGAGAAAATGACTGCCAAATCTGGATCGATTACATTGCAGATCCACTTTTGTATTTTGTCAAAAAAAAACGAGATAAATAACAGAAGCACTAAAACCAGATTTGACAACACTATTCAATGTACAGAAGAATGTTAGAATTTAAAAATATACAAGATGAATTTTGACGTTAAAAAAAACTCCTGGCCCGACACAGTGACCCAACCTTCTTGGCGGTAGATGTAGATATTAATTCGATATAGTCGTTTTACTTGATGTCGATTGAGAGATTGAGGCCATTGAGGCGCAGTGTGTTGCTTTCTGGAAGACTAGCGTCGTCCATAATGATGGAAAGTAGGAAAGTTTCTATATGGTGGTTAGGGAAAGCATTAACACTTGCGAGGCGCTTTTTGTGCAAATTAATTGAAACAACAGCATTAGTTTTTCTTTCTTTTAACATATAGTCAGGTTTAGACCCACTGTAGTGACAGAATGTAATCGATTTCTATTTTTAACTCAGATCAGATCATTTGCAGTTGTATGCAATAATATGAATCTATTTTCGGGGTGCATGATGAAATTTGTTTGGCTCTGAAAAATAGTGCTTCATCCGTGACTGCATCAGATTTTTATCACGCCCAGGCACTATCGTCTCGACTGTCGTTTAGTTGACCTATGGTTATTGTCTGCGATGGACGTTACTCCAGGGAAGTGTAGGAAAATTGTAACGCTGCACGAACACACTGGCAGGCTTTACAGGGATATCGCGGATATTGTGGTGTCAGCCTTTCAACCGTCAGTCGTGTCATCAAGGCTAAGAAGTAAAATGAATCGTTCAGTCCAACACGTAAAAGAAAATTGGGTCGGAAGAGACGATGTGAAACATCATAGGAAGGCATTATTCGTTTGCTTATTTTTTTTTTCAAATAACTTGCCACAACGATCTATCTATCTATCTATCTATCTATCTATCTGTCTGTCTATCTATCTATCTATCTATCTATCTATCTATCTATCTATCTGTCTGTCTGTCTATCTATCTATCTATCTATCTATCTATCTATCTATCTATCTGTCTGTCTGTCTATCTATCTATCTATCTATCTATATATATATATATATATATGCATATTTATATATATATATATATATATATATATCAGTCTGTTCATATCTATCTATCTATCTATCTATCTATCTTCTGTCTATCTATCTATCTATCTATCTATCTATCTATCTATCTATCTATCTATCTGTCTGTCTATCTATCTATCTATCTATCTATCTATCTATCTGTCTGTCTATCTATCTATCTATCTGTCTGTCTGTCTGTCTGTCTGTCTGTCTATCTATCTATCTATCTATCTGTCTGTCTGTCTATCTATCTATCTATCTATCTATCTATCTATCTATCTATCTATCTATCTATCTATCTATCTATCTGTCTGTCTATCTATCTATCTATCTATCTATCTATCTATCTATCTATCTATCTGTCTGTCTATCTATCTATCTATCTATCTATCTATCTATCTATCTATCTATCTGTCTGTCTATATATCTATCTATCCATGTCGGTTCAAGATCTATCTACCTATCTATCTGAAAATGTTTATATTTATCTATCTATGTATCTATCTGTCTATGTATCTATCTGTCTATCTATCTGTTCGTATCTATCTACCTATCTATGTCGGTTCAAGATCTATCTATCTATCTATCTATCTATCTATCTATCTATCTATCTATCTATATATATATATATATATATATGTATATATATATATATATATATATATATATATATATATCAGTCTGTTCATATCTATCTATCTATCTATCTATCTATCTATCTGTGCAAGTCTGTTCGCATCTATCTATCTATCTATCTATCTATCTATCTATCTATCTATCCCCATCTAAAACATGAAGGTTGGTGCGGATAGATACGAACAGAATTAGATAGATAGAAATAAGCAGATAGATAGATAGATAGATAGATAGATAGATAGATAGATAGATACGAACAGAATTACATAGACTGTTGGATGGCATTACCGTATCAGTAACAGCTTAAGCTGGTAGTTGTGTGTGTATATGTCTGTGTGCTGTACAATATAGTAAAAATAGACATGTTTGTTGTCGTATCCCGCGACCTAATAACGAACTTTCTGGCCTCTACACCCTTGGCTATTACTCAGTTAGTCTTTTCTGTTTACAATGGACACATGAGCCATGATTTTTCACTCATAAAAGAAAACATTTTCTCTTTCAAAATCTCTCACAAAATAGCGTACAGTATTTTGGTTATGGTCTGTGCATACGTCGCTAATATAAGATTACAGTAAATAGTTTCTATGGACAAATACTTTTATAGATATTTTTAATTAAAATTGCACTTTGTGTTATCGTTATTTTATTATCCAATGCCTTTATGTTTGTAAGCGTTACTACATTTGTAGTATAACAAAGTAATTTTTTTCCAGAAAATCAGAATTATCCTTCCGTGGAAATTCCACAGGTTTCGCTAGTTATCATAATAATGCTATCTTGGGTACGTAGGTCGGTAGACAAAATAAATAGTGCTTAATATAGACGAAGCGGCCAATAAGTTATAGGTGCCCACTACAATTAATGTTTGAAGTAATGTAGAAAGATATATTAAATATTTGACGTAAATCTTTCGTAAACCTGTACCTTGTACGACACACACAGCATTTTAAGATTATTAGGGAAACATTGTTTAACCTAAATTCTTCTTCTTCTTCTTCTTCTTTTTCTTTTTCTACGTGCCTTGCTTTTCAGGATGTACGCAATCATGGCTCTCTACGTCTCCCTATCCCTGGTGGCTCTTAGCACGCCTTTTACTGTTACATCATGCAACCCTCGTTCCGTCATCCACCTGATCAGGTCCTTCAAATATGTTACCCACTGCTTTCCCTTGTCTCTTTTCCCCTATATCTGGCCTGTTAGTATCAGGTTCTCCAAGCCCTCCTTCTTCATTGCGTGTCCCAGGAACTTCAGCTGTCTCTTCTTGATGCTCAGTATTAATTTCCTTTTCGTTTCCATCCTTTCCAAAACCTCATCATTGCTCACATGCTGGATCCACGACATCCGCAGCATCTTACCGTAGAACCACATTTCAGTTGCTTCAAGTTTTTCCTCCATCTTTGATGATATTGTCCAGCATTCACTGCCATATTGAAGAACTGACATCACATAGCAATCTAGTATTCTCTTCTTTGTTTCTAGCGAAATTGTCCTGTTTCTTAATACTCTTCTCAGCTCCTGGAATGCATCCTTGTGCTTTTGGATCTAAGGAATATAAATGTATAGAAACTGATGTGGTCACAAAGTGAGGGGTCAGTTTATATACTGATTGTAATATGGAACTGATCCCCCACTTTATATCTAGTATGCTTCAGTAGGAGCACATTTCAGTTGGTTCAAGTTTTTCCTTCATTTTTGATGATATTGTCCAGCATTCACTGCCATATTGAAGAACTGACATCACATAGCATAGCAATCCAGTGGAAGCTTAAATATATGAATGGCGAAAAAATGGTGAGATAAACAAAAAGACAAAATTTGCCCCGAGCTACAAAGGAGAGGAAATTTTGGAAAGCCAAGAAGGAGCTTATGCAAATAAATAGCAGAGCAGGTTTTAGATGAGATAAAGAAAAGACAAAAATTCTACCTCGGCTTCACTCTCACATCAAACCTCAAGTGGAATAATTGTATAGAATCTATAACCAAATCCGCTGCCAAGAAGGTCGGTTCTCTGTGTAGGGCCAGGAAGTTTTTCGCTTCTGAAACCGTCCTGCATATATATAAATCTACCATCCGCCCGTGCATTGAATACTGCTGCCATATATGGACGGGAGCCCCTGCTATCTACCTAGGTGTCCTTGACAAAATCCAGTGAAGAATCTGTAATGTGATCGATCCCGACTTTTTATGTTAACGTCCTTTAACCTCTCTGAAGATGGCTCATGTGAGCCGAAAGTTTAGAACCAACTTAATAAAAAAATATCCAAATGTTTGAGAATTTTTGTCTTTATTTTCATCTGAAATTAAAGCCAAAATACGATGTTTAGAATGGCATATGATTAAACATAATAGACATTCATTGTCTCTTATATTTAACATAATATGTTTAGAAAAAAAATATATATATATATAAATGGAGTCGGTCTGTTGATGTCGAATTCACACGGGGTTCGTTTCCTTCACTTCGCAAAAGCATTTCTTAGAAAAGGCTGGAATCCATCTTCCCTTACCATGGTTAATAGCAGGGGAGATTGATGCAGACGGTCTACGTATAGCAAAAACCGTCAAATTTAGAGCAGATTTGTTTCTTAAACCTGGTTAAGATAAAGGAATCTAGCAGAAATACAACTGAAAGAGTCAAAATCTTGTTAATAATAAGGCAGACTGGGCTATTTGTATGGATGAGCATTGTGGTGTAGTGGATGTCGGTTCAGAATAAGATATCTGAGAGCCGAGATCGAATCTCGACTTGGCAGCTCAGATACAGTCACTTTCTTACTGGCACAATGTGGCTTCTCTGTGTCTCTTCTACAAATACTTTCACGGCTTCTCCGCCGATGAACTTAGCTATGTGGTGCCCTCTATGTATGAATTTAATCAAACCACAATATTAGCAAGTAGGTGCCCGCCCATTTACTGTGAAACCAATAAAATGTAAACACAAACTCTACTCCAATAGCTTCTTTTCTCGCACTTTCCGCCTGTGGAATTCGATTCTGTTTACTTGCTTCCTCGAGAGCTACAATCTCAAAGAATTTAAATGTAAAGCCATTAGTCATCTCCTTTCCCACTGGCTTGCATCCTCTCTCTCATGCTCCTTTCTCCATCCACTCCACTCTCATCAGTGTTCTCATCCTTCTCTTACCCACTTCCTGACACCTCCTATAACCTGTCACTCTTTCTCATAACTGTCCTCCTATGTAATCCCCCGCACAATAGTCGCAGTAAAATGCCTTGCTTGGTGCTATATGATTATAAAAAAAGATAGATAGATAGATAGATAGATAGATAGATAGAATTTCCAAGAATTTAAATGTAAAGTCAATCGTCATCTCCTATCTCACTAACCTGCATCCTCTCTCTCATGATCCCTTCTCCGTCCACTCCACTCTCATCAGTATTCTCATCCTTCTATAACCCACTTCCTGATACCCCCATAACCTGTCACTCTTTCTAATAATTGTCCTCCTATATAAGATAGATAGATAGATAGATAGATACGAATAGATAGATAGATAGATAGATAGATAGATAGATAGATATGAAGAGACTGAGGTAGATAGATAGATAGATAGATAGATAGATAGATAGATAGATAGATAGATAGATAGTTGACGATGGTCATGAATAGAGTGAAATACAATGAAAGTATTCGATACACGATCGATAGATATGTCCCTACGGATAGACTGACTGATCACCTATAGTTGGCGTTCTCTGTTAAACGAGAATGGTCGCCATTCATTACAAGTCGGTTAGACTTTAAGCCGAAGGTTATCAAAGTAGAGCATAAGCCCGCAAATGAGGCTCGTGAAGGCCTGCCAGACAGTGTCGAGCAACTGGCGATAGCCGAAATCAAATTATTCCCAATGGTCTGTGGGTCGGACTTGATAAACATCTCTCAGAATATCTGTGCCCTGTTTGCTGCTCTATAAATTAATACTGATAGATTAATAAGTATGTTTCATCCTATATCAGTCAATTGAGTGCCATACGTGATACACGCTTGGGCGATCATGTCTCGACAGAGACATGACTGACTGGGCAGAAGATTATCCCGCAGTAGGTTGGCATTGATTTCTGCGGTAGACTGGTTGCCGACCAAGACTATAGAACCCAATCTGTCCTGTTATTTAACCCATAACTAGAAGGAATAGGCGGTGTAATACCTTTCCCAAGGGTATTTGCGCGTAAATGAATGCAATGAATTCAGATGGAATTCGAACTCGGCTCCCCGATTTCTCGTTCCGAGCCGATATCCAATGCACCACAACGCACATGTGTGTGCGTGTGTGAGTGAGTATATATATATATATATATATATATATATATATATATATATATATATATATATATATATATATATATTCTTTTTAAACGAGTTATTACGCGACCTATGTTTCTACCATGTGGTGTCTTCAGGTGATTTGCAATAATGATTTTACCATTTTTTTAAGAACGCTAACGTAACGGGGAATTTTTGAACGCACAATTTTTACAATTAGAAGAAATTGTAACGTTTTCATCCATGGTTGTATGAACCTAATAGCTATTTTATGTGCGTTGTGGCGCAGTGGATATCGACTCGGAACGAGAAATCGGAGAGCCGAGTTCGAATTCCAGTTGAATTCCTTGCATTCACTTACGCGCAAATACCCTTGGGAAAGGTATTAATCTGTCTATTCCTTCCAGTTATGGGTTAAATAACAGGACAGATAGGATTCTATAGCCTTGGTTGGCAACCAGTCTACCGCAGAAAGCAATGGCAACCTACTACGGGATAATCTTCTGCCCAGTCAGTCATGTCCCTTTCAAGACATGATCACCCAGGCGTGTATCACGTATGGCACTTAACTGACTGACACTTAGTCATAACTTCTGTTCTTTCATTCAATAATTAATTTTTGTTAGGAAATGGCATAATAGGTAACTTTTCTTCCTGGCACGGTCTACATATTTTGCCACCGTTGTAAGGCTTGGCTGTTATCACTATTCTCCACGTTATGTCTGGGCCTTTTCCATATTTTCATTTCAATTTCCACACGTGATATATATATATATATATATATATATATATATATATATGAAATGATTTGTATGAACATTATTTTTGATCGATACTCTTTTTTAAGAAGATATTTTGTTTTATAATCAAACAGTGTTATATATTTATTTCTACCGGCCTGATTATTTACGATAAATTTTTGTTACGAAAATGTGTGTCATTTGGCAGGATTCGAGCCTGTGACCTCTATCCACATAGGGGAAGCCACCAAGTGATCTGGTGCGTCCTAAAACTTTCGACCACGAATGACAATCAGTCTAATCGAAGTCAAATTAATTGTAATTGATTCATTGTAATAACCATATCTGCTCTTAAATGTATCGTAATGTCAACAAATGTAAACATGTTACGGAAATTAACGAAGATTAACGAAACTTGGTTATAAACCACCGACAATTTGAAATGATTTGAAATGATTTGTTTGAACATTAGTTTTGATCGATATATTTTTTATCGATACATATAAACAAATATAGATAGATATAAATAATTTCACATAGATTAATCGATTTGAGGGCACGAGATGTTATGCCAGGATTCGTCATCAGAGGCCACAATTTGTACAATATAAGGTCTACCGCAGATGATACGTTGCTGATAGCAGACACGGAAATAAAACTACAAGAACTCCTAAAAATGATAGATGAAGGAAGTCGAAAGAAAGGCCCACAAATAAATTACAAGAAAACCGAATCTATGGTCATCAGCAAACGGAGGAGCCCAAAATGCCAATTACAAGTTGGGGAGACTAAAATCAACCAAGTAGAAAAATTTAAGTACTTGGGAAGTGTTCTAACGGAAGACGGTAAAGTGTAACACTGAGATCTGAAGGCAAATTGGCATGTCGAAGGACGCATTCCAGAAGCTGAGCAGAGTATTAAAAGACAGGAAAATTTCACTAGAAACAAAGTAGAGAGTTCTGAATTGCTATGTGATGTCTGTTCTTCAATATGACAGTAAATGCTGGACAATATCATCAAAGATGAAGGAAAAACTTGAAGCAACTGAAATGTGGTTCTACAGAAGGATGCTACGGATATTATGAAGCGAGCATGTAAGAAATGACGAGGTTTTGAAAAGGACGGAAACGAAAAGGAAATTAATACTGAGCATCAGGAAAAGACAAGCTAAAGTTCCTGGGACATGCAATGAGGAAGAAGGGCTTAGAGAATCTGCTACTCACAGGTCAGATAGAGGAAAAGAAAGACAGAGGAAAGCAGCAGATAACATATTTGAAGGGCCGGAGCAGGTGGATGGCACAGCGGGGTTTGTGTTGGGTAACAGGAGAAAGTGTGCTAAGAGCCACCAGGATTAGGAAGACATGGAAGGTCATGATCGCCTATGTCCTGAATGGACATGGCACATAAAAAATAAACAGATAAAAACAAATATAGAGATAAAGATAGATAGATAGATAGATAGATAGATAGATTCAAATATATATATATATATATATATATATATATATTATAGTACGCTTCGGCGTGGTTTTGTTAGATTAGTTACGACCGTGTAGTGAGTAAGGATGTGCGTTGTGGTGCAGTGGATATCGGCTCGGAACGAGAAATCGGAGAGCCGAGTTCAAATTCAAGTTAGATTCGCTGCGTTTACTAACGCGCAAAAACTCTTGGGAAAGGTATTACTCCATCGCTTCTCCCTCCAGCTATGGGTTAAATAGCAGAAAAGTTTAGGTTTTATAGCATTGGTTGGCAACCAGTCTACCACAGAAAATAATGACAACCTAATGTGAGAAAATCTTCTTTCCAGTCAGTCTCTTTCAAGACATGATCACCCAGCGTGTATTACATTTAAGTGACCAATCTGGATAAAAGGATTGAATAGCAGGACTGATTGGGTTCTATAGCCTTGCTTGGCAACCAGTCTACCGCACAAAGTAACGACAACCTACTGTGGAAAAATATTCTGCCCAGTCAGACATGTCTCTTTCGAGACATGATCGCCCAAGCGTCTTATACGTATTGAGTGAGTTCGATTCTCACTGGTTGCTACATATTTCCAGTCTTATGCCACATCCAAACTACACTTAGAAAGTCTGTGGCGTCATGGTTAGCAATGTTGTCTAGATAGGACATTTACGACCTGGTAGTGAGTTCGATCCACATTGGACGCTGCATATTTGTATGTGTGTGTGCGTGCGCGCGCGAGCGCGCGTGTGTGTGTAGATGTGGTGTGCAGATATGTCTACGTATTTGACACTGTTTGTAAGTTACCCGTTTTCAAGGTGTCAGCGTATATTAGTGTGTAATTGGCTGTGTCTATGTGTGTGTATTTCTGTAGGTGCGTATATGTACTTACCAGTTTGTATGCGAGTGTTTGCAATTATTCGTCAATGTGTTTGCTTATGTGTAATACACACATTTTTGTACGATGCATATGTGTGTGTATACGTGCATATATATATATACATACATACATATATATATATATATATATATATATATATATGCACAGTACTGTGCAATATATATATACACAGTACACATATATATATATATATATATATATACACAGTATATACATATATACACAGTACATATATATATATATATATACACAGTACATATATATATATATATATATATATATATATGCACAGTACTGTGCAATATATATATACACAGTACATATATATATAGTCTTTCCTTCTAACTAACTCACCCGATATCTTAGCTATATGTGAGACTAACCTTGACCCTTCTATCCCCTCTTCAGAGCTGTTCGTTCCTGGATACCTTCCTCTCTTCAGGAAGGACTCCAATGTCCATATGCATGGGCTTGGTGTATATGTCAGCGAACAACTCCCCCTAGCCAGGGTCACATCTCTTGAATCCCTTGATCATTCCTTCATGTGCTTCCGTCTCTCACTTCTAAGCTCGGTTAGCTATCTCTTCTTCCTCTACCGCTCCCCCTCCTCCTCTGACTGTACGTTACTTGATTGCATCTCTAATAACATCGACAGGGCCATTTCTTCTCACCCATCTGCCCAAATATTTGTGTTTGGCGATTTTAACGCCCACCACACCAAGTGGCTTGAAAACTCAGCCACCGACCTTGCTGGGATCCGCACCATGCACTTTTCAATAGCCCAAGCTCTAACGCAAGTGGTGGACTTCCCCACGCGTTTCTCTAAAAACCCTAACGGAAGGGACTCTTTACTCGACCTTTGTTTTACTTCCATCCCAGACTCCTGCACTACCAGGCAACTCTGCCCCCTTGGAAATTCTGACCACGCCGTAGTCTCCGTAAACATATCAATCCGCACTAATTCTTCCCAAGAAAACCAGACCAGCAGAATATCATACTGCTACCAAAGAGCCGACTGGGACTCGTTCAGGGACTTCCTCTGCGACGTCCCCTGGAACAACGTCTTTGATCTTCCTGTCGAAGACTGTGCCTCCGAAGTCTCCTCTTGGGTTAAGGCTGGCATCGATGCTTTTATCCCTGCCAGAAAATTCCAACTAAAACCTAATTCGTCCCCCTGGTTCTCACCCGCTTGCTCGGCCGCTATTGCCCACCGGAACCATTTCTTCCGGCTCTATCGAAGCTGCTCGTCGAACCAAAACAGGCGCCTTTTCACCTCAGCACGGAACAAGTGTAAAAAAGTACTGAACGAAGCCAAGAGGGCGTTTGCTACCAGAATTAGGCAACGCATAGCATCCTCTAAGTTTGGCTCCAAAGATTACTGGCGTCTCTGCAAAAGCGTGCTCAGCAGGAACAAGACTTCAATACCCCCACTAATCAATGAATTTGAAGTTCTCACCTCCCCAGCCGACAAGGCTGAGTGCTTTGCCCGTAAATTCTCAACCAATTCGACACTGGACTCGTTAGGAATACCTACACCAGACTTCCCACCCAGAACTAAGGCTCAACTAAATAACGTCCTCATCTCGCCCTCGCTGGTCGCCAAGATAATTGCGCAACTTGACCCACACAAAGCGAGCGGCGGTGACGGAATCCCAGACATAGTACTGAAGAAATGTGCCCCAGAACTCTCCTCTGTCCTCTCTAAACTCTATAACCTCTGCCTATCTGCTTCCTGCTTTCCTGCCTGTTGGAAGTCCTCCTGCGTAGTACCTATATTTAAGAATTCTGGCGAACCCTCAGACCCCGCCAATTACCGTCCTATTAGTCTCCTTCCAATCTTTGGCAAAGTTTTAGAAGCCATTATCAACGCCGAGGTGATTCAGCACCTTATGACCAACGGGCTTCTCTCTGACAAACAGTATGGGTTTCGCTTCACCAGGTCTACTGCTGATATGCTAACGACCATTACCGAGTACATATACCAGGCACTCGACAAGAATGGTGAAGCCCGAACCGTTGCCTTGGATATCTCCAAAGCATTCGACAGGGTCTGGCATGCTGGCCTCTTGTGCAAACTGCGGAGCTATGGGATAACTGGACATCTGTCTGACCTCATCCAGTCCTTCCTCTCTAACCGCACATTAAAGGTGGTATTAAATGGGCATGCCTCCCAAAACTACCATACGAACGCGGGCGTCCCTCAAGGTTCTATCCTAGGTCCCACGCTATTTCTGATCTACATTAATGATCTCCCCGACACCATTAGATCCCAAGTTGGCATGTATGCCGACGACACAACAATCTACTCCCGCATCGATCAGAAACCAGGTCTGGACGACAAAGTGAACCTCGCTGCCGCACTGGAAAGGGACCTCCAATCCGTAGTGACCTGGGGTAGGAAATGGTTGGTAAATTTCAATGCCTCCAAAACAAAGCTGTTATCAACTAACCACCATAGACTATCGCATCTACCTCCCATTAGCATGGGACAGGCTAGCCTCCCAGAGAGTAAAATACTACGCCTCCTTGGCCTTACACTCTCGGCGGACCTCAAATGGAATGACTATATTGAATCCATTGCCAAATCTGCTGCTATGAAAGTCGGCTCTCTGTGCAGGGCCCGGAAATTTTTCCCACCTGAAACTATTCTGCACATATACAAATCTACCATCCGCCCGTGTATTGAATATTGCTGCCATATCTGGTCGGGTGCCCCTGCTGCTCTCCCTGGGCTTCTTGACAAAATACAAAGGAGGATCTGTAACGTGGTTGATACTAACCTGGCAGACCGGCTGCAGCCGCTCTCACACCGGCGTGATGTAGCTTCCCTGTGCCTCTTCTACAAGTACTTTCATGGCTTCTGCTCCGATGAGCTTAGATCACTGGTGCCGCCTAAGCACGAATTTACACGAGATACTAGATTAGCAACTAGGTCCCACCCTTTTACAGTTAAACAAATAAGATGTAACCGTAAATTCTACTCCAACAGCTTCTTTTCTCGCGCTTCCCGCCTGTGGAACTCCCTTCCACAAGTCTGCTTTCCCGACAGTTACAATCTCCAGGTGTTTAAATGTAGGGTCAATAGACACCTCCTATCACACTAACTCCCAACTATTCTCACAACACTCTCATCTACCCAACCCTCATTCTCGGTATCCTCACCCACCTATCACCCACCCTCTGTTATGTCCTATATTTAACCAGCCTTTCTCCTCTCTACGTAGCCCCCTGCACAGTAGTGGCAGTGACATGCCTTGCTCGGGGTGAAACGCTTATAAAAAAAAAAAAAAAAAAAAAATATATATATATATAATAATAATAATAAAACCGACTCTGTACGTATTCTAATCTTAAAATGTTACACAAGTAATTTTTAAAGACCACGAATAACCAGCAGAATCTAACTCCGTTATTGTCCTCGGCTATAGAGCTTTGGACAAAGAGGGGGAAAAAAAGAAAACTGCGTAGGACCGACAATACATACAGTTCTTCACAGCAAAGAAAAAAAACCCTCAAACGGAACGAACCACCAGGAAAGAAAAGTGCTCGATACTAAACTAACCAAAAAGGGTTAACAAAAAGGCAGTCACGCAGAGCAAAAACACACGAAAAAAATCGCAAGATCGCCAAGACCTACCGCGGTTTCGCACAACGGCTCGTCAGGGCAAAGGCCCTGACGAGCCGTTGTGCGAAACCGCGGTAGGTCTTGGCGATCTTGCGATTTTTTTCGTATATATATATATATATATATATATATATATATATATATATATATATATAGTACTGTGCAAAAGCAATCGGACAAGAACTATTATATCTTTATATATATTTGTCTTGTAATTTTATACTGAAGTTCGTATTTAATTATCTTAAATGACAATTTTTTTCCGACTGCTTGATAAACCCAACTTACCCGAATGCTATGGACTCTTCTTACGTGATTCCTGCCAGTATTAAACACAAATCGGCTTAGAAAAATAAATCTGTGCCATATAGCACAGAGCAGAAAGAGGGTGCATTGGAGTCTGATCAGCTCTGACAGGGTCAACTCAGCGAGGGTAGTATGATGTTGCAAGACCCGAAACTGCCCAGTGACCTGAGTAAAGTACATCACTGACGACATACTCCTACGCTACAGAATGTGCGTATTTTCGAAACTGAGGCATCAAAATAAAGTTTAAAATCACCCCTGTTCTAACTTCTTTGCACACTACCGGTAATGTGCAAAAGTATTAGGACAAGGGAGCATTTCCTAAAAAGCCTCACTGAAATTCAAATACAGGGTAAAAAGACAAGTAAATTGCTAAGCAATATTCATTATTTAAAACTAGGTGTAAAAGAAATGTATTAAAAAGTACTTATATTCAATTTTTCCTATTTTCTATTAAACAAGTTATTTTTTAAACTACTCTATTGAACTTCTTCGGGATATTTTAGACAAAAAAAATTGATAAATCTAATGTTACTTTGGGAACAAATGCAAACTGCTTGGCAGGAGATACCATTTGACACATTGAAGAAGCTTGTGATGTCAATGCCTGACAGAATGAAGGCTGTGGTCAAAGCAAAATGTTATTATACTAAATATTAAATTTATTTTGTAACAAGTATTTTTCTTGTTAAAACATTTCTTGAGTAAATCAAATAAAAT
>JBBBDQ010001812.1:1060000-1120000 GCA_037127315.1 Ascarosepion bandense
CACCCTGGCTCGGTGTTACCACCCCGGGCCAGGGTCCCAGCTTCGGGCCAATAGTGAACCCACAAAGACGAAATCCTGTAAAAGTATAAAAATACATCGTTTACTAAAGGTACCAGCAATACATTTTTATATAAACCAAATTACCAACAATACATATTTGTAGTAAAATTATTTTTCGCTGGTGATATTGGTTGGATATTCTTGACAAAGTATCAGTCGCTTACACCCCATTGTTGCAGATGGCACGTCAACATGAGATGCTATTCTCAGATTAATTTTTTTTATCTTAATTTACTATACTGGCTCATGGCAAGTTCAAAAAGAGCCCTTCGAGATTTTTTCTGCAGTAGTTTGCCAGTTCTTTCTTCGGTAGAGTAGTTACCAACCAAGTCTGTATATCGAAATCTACCCTGTTATTTACTCTCTCAAAGCTGATTTTGAATTCAGACGTTCCTTCTCATACCTGTTGCCACCTGGTCTGCCCTGCTTTTAAGGTATTTTCCCAAGTGTATTAGCACGTAAGTGAATTGAACACACAACAACAATTCCAACAAGGCTATCCAATCTCTCAATCGAAACAGCTATCCACTTCACCCTACCTCCGAGAATTACCTAGAAGTGCCAACATTTTGTTAATTTCTATCTATCTATCTATCTATCTATCTATCTATCTATCTATCTATCTATCTTCTTCCATTTTATTAATATCTATCTATCTATCTATCTATCTATCTATCTATCTATCTATCTATCTATCTATCTATCTATCTATCTTCTTCCATTTTATTAATATCTATCTATCTATCTATCTATCTATCTATCTATCTATCTTCTTCCATTTATTAATATCTATCTATCTATCTATCTATCTATCTATCTATCTATCTATCTATCTATCTATCTTCTTCCATTTTATTAATATCTATCTATCTATCTATCTATCTATCTATCTATCTATCTATCTATCTATCTTCTTCCATTTTATTAATATCTATCTATCTATCTATCTATCTATCTATCTATCTATCTATCTTCTTCCATTTTATTAATATCTATCTATCTATCTATCTATCTATCTATCTATCTATCTATCTATCTTCTTCCATTTATTAATATCTATCTATCTATCTATCTATCTATCTATCTATCTTCTTCCATTTTAATTAATATCTATCTATCTATCTATCTATCTATCTATCTATCTTCTTCCATTTTATTAATATCTATCTATCTATCTATCTATCTAACTATCTATCTATCTATCTATCTATCTTATTCCTTCTTATTTATTAATATCTATCTATCTATCTATCTATCTATCTATCTATCTATCTTCTTCCATTTTATTAATATCTATCTATCTATCTATCTATCTATCTATCTATCTATCTATCTTCTTCCATTTTATTAATATCTATCTATCTATCTATCTATCTATCTATTTTCTTCCATTTTATTAATATCTATCTATCTATCTATCTATCTTCTTCCATTTTATTAATATCTATCTATCTATCTATCTATCTATCTATCTATCTATCTTCTTCCATTTTATTAATATCTATCTATCTATCTATCTATCTATCTATCTATCTTCTTCCATTTTATTGATATCTATCTATCTATCTATCTATCTATCTTCTTCCATTTTATTAATATCTATCTATCTATCTATCTATCTTCTTCCATTTTATTAATATCTATCTATCTATCTATCTATCTATCTATCTATTTTCTTCCATTTTATTAATATCTATCTATCTATCTATCTATCTATCTTCTTCCATTTTATTAATATCTATCTATCTATCTATCTATCTATCTATCTATCTATCTATCTTCCTTTTCCATTATATCTATCTATCTATCTATCTATCTATCTATCTATCTATCTATCTATCTATCTATCTATCTTCTTCCATTTTAATTAATATCTATCTATCTATCTATCTATCTATCTATTTTCTTCCATTTTATTAATATCTATCTATCTATCTATCTATCTTCTTCCATTTTATTAATATCTATCTATCTATCTATCTATCTATCTATCTATCTATCTATCTTCTTCCATTTTATTAATATCTATCTATCTATCTATCTATCTATCTATCTATCTATCTATCTATCTTCTTCCATTTTATTAATATCTATCTTTTATTAATATCTATCTATCTATCTATCTATCTATCTATCTATCTTCTTCCATTTTATTAATATCTATCTATCTATCTATCTATCTATCTATCTATCTATCTATCTATCTCTTCCATTTTATTAATTATCTATCTATCTATCTATCTATCTATCTATCTATCTATCTTCTTCCATTTTATTAATATCTATCTATCTATCTATCTATCTATCTATCTATCTATCTATCTATCTTCTTCCATTTTATTTTAATTAATCTATCTATCTATCTATCTATCTATCTATTTTCTTCCATTTTATTAATATCTATCTATCTATCTATCTATCTTCTTCCATTTTATTAATATCTATCTATCTATCTATCTATCTATCTATCTATCTATCTATCTTCTTCCATTTTATTAATATCTATCTATCTATCTATCTATCTATCTTCTTCCATTTTATTGATATCTATCTATCTATCTATCTATCTTCTTCCATTTTATTAATATCTATCTATCTATCTATCTATCTTCTTCCATTTTATTAATATCTATCTATCTATCTATCTATCTATCTATCTATCTATCAATCTATCTATCTATTTTCTTCCATTTATTATATCTATCTATCTATCTATCTATCTATCTATCTATCTATCTATCTATCTATCTATCTATCTTCTTCCATTTTATTAATATCTATCTATCTATCTATCTATCTATCTATCTATCTATCTATCTATCTATCTATCTATCTTCTTCCATTTTATTAATATCTATCTATCTATCTATCTATCTATCTATCTATCTATCTATCTATCTATCTTCTTCCATTTTATTAATATCTATCTATCTATCTATCTATCTATCTATTTTCTTCCATTTTATTAATATCTATCTATCTATCTATCTATCTTCTTCCATTTTATTTTATTATCTATCTATCTATCTATCTATCTATCTATCTATCTATCTATCTATCTTCTTCCATTTTATTAATATCTATCTATCTATCTATCTATCTATCTATCTATCTATCTTCTTCCATTTTATTGATATCTATCTATCTATCTATCTATCTATCTTCTTCCATTTTATTAATATCTATCTATCTATCTATCTATCTTCTTCCATTTTATTATCTATCTATCTATCTATCTATCTATCTATCTATCTATCAATCTATCTATCTATTTTCTTCCATTTTATTAATATCTATCTATCTATCTATCTATCTATCTATCTATCTATCTATCTTCTTCCTTTTATTAATATCTATCTATCTATCTATCTATCTATCTATCTATCTTCCATTTTATTAATATCCTATCTATCTATCTATCTATCTATCTATCTATCTATCTATCTATCTATCTATCACATTCTATTCATTTTTTATTTATCACATTTTGTTCATATCTGTCTGTTTATCTATCTATCTATCTTCTCCCATTTTGTCAATATCTATCTATCTATCTATCTATCTATCTATCTATCTATCTATCTATCTATCTGTTGTGGTATCTCCTCTTTGTATATTGTTACTTCGGATAACAGAATTATGTGAAATAATACACAACAACGTAATATTATAAAAATAAGTGTATTGAAAGCAAAAAAGTATTTACAAGTGGTGAGGATTAGTAGAATACAGAACAAGGTAATTAGTATACAGTACCATCGTAGAGACGTGATAGATTGACTAGTAGAACACTTCCGGTGCAATACCGGAAATACCCGACTGACTCGCTCACTCGACTTCCTTACTCGACTTCCTCGAGGTATAATCACTACTATTTTATATAGTGATTCGAATAGTCCATTTCCGTTGAAAAGTGGTGAGCTCCCCAACATATATGAGAATGAACTCAACCGACGATACTTATACTAATGCCATAGAGAGAACAGCAGTTGAGTTGAGAGTTATAGTAGAGATCCGTTCCAATTATCGGAGAGTACCGGAGCTGATACGTAAGTTACCGAAAGATACCGAAGTTACCCAGAGATTACCGCATCAGATATCAGAATAGCTTTGAGCTCCACTCAGCTAGAATAATATACACGGATATACTATTTCCAACGATTTTACTACAAGATTTTTATATATTTATTTCTTACTAATAGTATTCCTAGATTTACTAAACTGTGTCCAAGTTTGTAAATTACGTTCAATATAACCTACTTTTCCATCTCAATATCGGTTTTTGTTGTTTATTATTTTGTGCGGCTCCTTACCCGGGATTGGCGACGAAGACTCGAACTCACGTACACGTAAATCGATACAACAAGTTTGCGAGGAAGATTTCGGACACGAGTCGTCACAATAAATTGGCCACGGAAGAGTTAAACTTACGTATACCACACAACAACAGAACTCATACAGGACAACGTAAAAACCATAGTCCCACACAGGTTGACCATAAACAATTTGGCAACACTGTTTGCGATAGTGTCGCCAAATTGCGGTAATATCTGCGTAACTTCGGTATCTTTCGGTAACTTACGTATCAGTTCCGGTACTCTCCGATAACTCGGTCTCAACTCAAATTGTTTATCGCCCACCCCTGGTAGCTCTTAGCACGCTTTCTCCTGTTACCTCACACAAACCCCGCTGTGCCATCCACCTGCTCAGACCCTTCAAATATGTTATCGCTGCTTTTCTCTGTCTTTCTTTCCCTCTATCTTACCTGTGAGTAGCAGATTCTTTCAGCTCTTCTTCCTCATTGCATTTCCCAAGAACTTTAGCTGTCTTTTCCTGATGATCGATATTAATTTCCTTTTCGTTTCCATCATTTCTAAAACCTCATCATTGCTCACATGCTCGATCCATGATATCCGCAGCATCCTTCTGCCGGCATTACAACTTTGGAACGAAGAGAGAATGAAGAAACTGTAAAAAATAAAATTGAAAGCCAGTATTTTTCCCCTTCAACAGGAAATTTTTTTCACAATTTATTTTGTACGAGATTAATTGCCAGAAAGCAATAGTTAAAAGTGAAACCCCTCACGGAATCAAAACAGCAAACCATGGATAACTTTCAGAAAAGAATATTAGAAATCATAAAAAGAAGTGAAGAAAGACAAATAGAAGCACAAATTAAATTAGAGAAAAGAGAAATGAAAATTCAAAAGGCAAATGAAGAAAGACAAATGGAAATCCAAAGGTTGAATGAAGAAAGACAATTACAACTACAAGAACAATGACTAAAATTGACAATCACCACGCAAGAAAGGAACACGGATAAAGAGGCGACGTTTTCACAAGACACCGTGTGGAATGCGATAGAAACTTCTAAGTACTCTATTGATGAAGACAAAAATTTTGGAGATATTTTACAGGCGGTACGAAGACATTTTTAATATCGATTGTCAGAAATGGACAGAAAAGAAAAAGTTGGGGCCTTTGCTCGGGAAATTAGGTGCGGAGGAATACACTAAATCTGTAGATCATATTCTGCCAAAAAAGACAAACGACTTAACGTTCGATGAGGCAGGGACAAAAGGTGGAAAATGCCTTAATCTCGTAAAAGAAGAAAATGAGGACTATTCAACATTCGCAGCCATCGTCAACAAGCATTGTGACGACTTTAAATTAGCTGAGCTAATTCCAGACAACTTTAAATGTCTTATATTTGTCCAAGGATTAGTCGCTGCTAAAGACAGCGAAATTTAAAAAAGAATGCTTATCAAACTCCAAAATGAACTAAGTTTAACGCTGCAAAAACTATCAGAGGATTGCCAAAAATCCTTCAGTATTAAAAAAGACAGTAAAGATATTGAAGAATCAGGAGTCGCGCATATTCGTAAGTTTAACAAAAAATTATGTTTTTCACCCTCCCCAAGAGTAAAAGAAGATTTTAATGACAAAAGTACAAGATAGAAGAAACTAGCGACAGAAATAAAATAAAAAACAAGCCCCCCCCACACACACACCTGCATGTTACAGATGTGGTGGATTGCATTGGTTTAGAGATTGTTCAAATACAAAAACTGCCAAGAGTGTGGAAAGATGGGGCATAAAGCAGCTGCATGCAGAAACAAAAACAGTCTAGTAGGGTAAGATCTACTAGAATGGATTATGAAACAAACAAATCACGCGAAAATATGTAGAAATTGAAATATTAAATAAGAAGATCAGACTACAATTAGATTCAGGTTCGGACTTAACAATAATCAGTCTACAAACATGGCGGAAACTGATTAGGCCGACACACACAAAACATTGCTAAATCTGTCACAGGAAAACGGATCAATTTCGAAGGTGAAATAATCGTGAATGTGAAATTTCTGGGGAAAAAAAAATTAAAAATGTACGTTATGAAAAATACAGACAACCTGTTAGGAACGGATTGGATGCGGAAATTTAATGTATGGGATTTACTCATTAGCTCTTTTTATAAAAAAATAAAGAGCGCGCCGACAGAAGCTACGAAATTGAAAGAGGTATTCTCAAGCGGGTTAGGACGAGGTGACAAATTCGGAACAAAAATCGAGCTAAAGCAGAAATACCGAAACAATGTGCAGCCAATATTTATTATACCCATAGTTACGGGAATATCATTCAAGCCTGGTGAAGAAGTTTACTGCAGAATGTTAAAAGATTATATGGCACATTGGGAACAATTATAAACAGACTAGGAAATGCGATATACAAAATGCAGGGAGAAAGATCTACCCATAAGAGACACATAAACCAAAACCAGAAAAGGAGTGAGAAACCAAGCTCGTCACCCTCAGAAAACGATGACGCAATGGAAGAAATCTTTGAAGCCGTTGAGAATCATAGATCTCAAGCGGAAAAAATAGTAAATGCCCGCCAAAAAGAAGCTAGAGAGAAAGGTGTTGTGGAATCTCCTCTTTGTATACTCAACCGACTATACATACACTACTGCCATAGAGAGAATAGCAGTTGAGTTGAGAGTTATAGTAAAGATCCGTGCGAGTTATAGGAGAGTACCGGAACTGATACGTAAGTAACCGAGAGATACCAAAGTTACCCAGAGATTACCGCATCAGAAATCAGAATAGCTGTAACCTCCACTCAGCAGGAATAATATACACGGATATACTATTTCCAATGACTTTACTTCAAGACTTGTATATATTTATTTCTTACTAATAGTATCCCTGGATTTACTAACCTGCGTTCAAGTTTGTATATTAGGCTCAATATAAACTACATTTCTATCTCCGTATCTGTTTTGTTGTTCATTATTTTGTGCGGTTTCTCACACGGAATCCACAACACTATCTATCTATCTATCTATCTATCTATCTATCTATCTATCTATCTATCTATCTATCTATCTATCTATCTTAGTGTGTTCATATCTATCTATCTATCTATCTATCTATCTATCTATCTATCTATTTATCTATCTCAGTCTGTTCATATCTATCTATCTATCTATCTATCTATCTATCTATCTATCTATCTATCTATCTATCTATCTCTCATATTTTACTTATTTTTTATCTATCACATTTTGTTTATATCTATTTATTTATCTATCTTTTTCCATCAATTTCTATCTATCTATCTATCTATCTATCTATCTATCTATCTATCTATCTATCTATCTATTGCAATCTTTTCATTATCTATCTATCTATCTATCTATCTATTTATTGCAATCTTTTCATTATCTATCTATCTATCTATCTATCTATCTATCTATCTATCTATCTATCTATCTCAGTCTGTTCATATCTATCTATCTATCTATCTATCTATCTATCTATCTATCTATTGCAATCTTTTCATTATCTATCTATCTATCTATCTATCTATCTATCTATCTATCTATCTATCTATTTTCTATCTATTGCAATCTTTTCATCTATCTATCTATCTATCTATCTATCTATCTATCTATCTATCTATCTATCTATGTCAGTCTGTTCATATCTATCTATCTATCTATCTATCTATCTCAGTCTGTTCATATCTATCTATCTATCTATCTATCTATCTATCTATCTATCTATCTATTAAAATCTGCCCTCTCTCTCAAAGCTGGTTTTGAATTCAGACTTTCCTTCTTATACCTGGTCTGCCCTGCTTTTCCCCGTATTTTCCCAAGCCTATTAGCACGTAAGTGAATTTAGCACTCAACAACAATTCGAACACGACTCTCCATTTTCTCAATCGGAATTGTCAAGATATCTCAAAATCCGCTGGATGGATTCGGATGAAACTTACATGGATGATTGGACTCATGACTGACACAAACTAATTAGATGTTTGGCTTGATCAGGTAATGGATAAAATTTCTGGGTTATTTTTCCTGTTTTTTTTTTACAATTTTTTCGTACTTTTCACATGCCAAATACCGAATTACCTCCCCTAGATTGTATTACGTCATTACATTTTCTGAACGCACTATGTTTTTTTTATTTATTCTTTATAATATAAATTTAATATTTATTATCCAAAAGCAAAAAGAAGTTCGAATACACAAAAAATGAGTCAAAATACAAATTTGAAATATTTAAAAGTAAAAACGAACTGCACAATTTTGCAGCCTAATTTTGGATACTATTTACTTGTTTTAGTATCAGAAGCCAGTGAATGTGTTTAGCCACACTGATGAGCTGGGATACAGCGAAACAGGCTTGTATGTGGATGACTAATATATTATACTCTCATTACGATTGAGCTCTCTAAAAAAGAAAATTTTAAAAACAGTTTCCACTTCTGCGATATATGCGTGACTCTTCAGAAATGAATTGAATTCTTTCGGTGACTGGCGTGTGTATACACCGCTTATGTACAGCACGTTAAAATTTCCCTTTTCCGATTTCAGATCTGTCTGCGAATGACTATTCTACGCTCTCACATCCTGATTGGTCACTCTGGAAGAATGGTAGACATTGAAAAAACAGTAGCATCTACGCATTGTTCATTCAGTAAGGAATTACAACACTCTTAGCTACTGGCATATTAATGCATGGTATATCACACGCTAAAAGTCTGCCTCCTTCTACTGAGCGCCCATAGCTCAGAGGTAGAAACGGTGACTGACGCCAATTCGATCGGGTTTCAATCCTGGGTAAAAAGCAATTGGATGTCTAACCGTACTGATAAGCTGTGATACAGCGAAACAGATCTGTCTGTGGATGACTCTCTCTCTCTCTCTCTCTCTCTCTCTATATATATATATATATATATATATATATATTATTAACTATAGTAATAACAATACCAATAGTAACAGAACTAACTCTGCCGAAACTAGTATTAATTAAGTTATAATTTAAATCGTCTTGTACAACCCACCGAGAACGAACTCAGAGGGAAAAGGAGGGGAAGTAAAAAAAGAAACAAACGAACTACATGAACAAAAAGTCAAACACTCGTAAGAAAGAAAAAAACCCAAGACGAAAACCCTAACACTAACGCGCTCAATACAAAAGTAAACCAAACAAAGAGAAAATCTAAGCAAGAGCCAACAACCTACCACGGTTTGGCCCTACGGCTCGTCAGGGAAATTTTCCCCGACACAAAACCTAGCTAAGATCACTCGCAGACGCTTATAGTACATCTGTGTAAATTTTCAAGAAAATCGGTTCAGCCGTTTCGGAGTCTATAGGTAATGGACACAGACACACACACACACACAGACACACACACACACACTTACACACACACACACAGACAATGTTCCATTTATAAATAAGTTTAGGTTTATTTTACTATTATTAATAGCATTTTTTCATGGTTCATTTTACGGGTACATTTAATTTTGAGAGCGGTCGAGTTAATTTTTAGTATTTTCACTCTTGAGATCAGTCAAGTTCATTGCAGTCTATTCTCATTTTAATAATCGTTGTTTGTTAATCGCTGAGATTATGTCTGCTTTGTCTTGGCGGAAGTTTGCGATCTTTGAGTGCTCTTCGGATTACTATTGTGTTTTGTATCATCTTGACAGATAGTAACGTGTTCTGGGTTCTAGAACGTTATGCACATTTAGTGTGTTTCTTAAGATGTAGAAGGTTTTGCAAATGTTGTGGAGCAACGAGAACGCGGGGAGCCGTGTTCGAATTCCACTTGAATTCGTGACATTTACATACTTGAAAAAGGTATTAATCCATTACTTCTCCCTCTAGCTACGTGCTAAATAGCAGGACAGGTTAGGTTCTATAGCACTGGTTGGCAACCAGTCTTCCACAGAAAGTAATGGAAACCTACTATGGGAAAATCTTCTGACCAGTCAGAACGACTCGAAAGACACATGATCGCCCAAAGCGTGTATCACGTATGGCACTTAACTGACTGGATGATGATAGTTGAAAATATAAGTAAAGCTTCTGCTGAGCAAAAAGTGGGGGATCAGTTTTCTATTGTTAATAAGTAATAAACTGATCCCTCACTAATTAGTACTTATTAATACAATCCGTCTCTTCTCACTTCAGCTATAGTTTAAAGAGCAGGATAGAAAATCTTCTGCCCAGTCAGTCATGTCACTTTCCAGACATGATCGCCAAAGCGTGTATCACGTATGGCACTTAACTGACTGAATGGAGATAATAGTTGGAAACATAAGTAAAGCTTCTACTGGGCAAAAAGGAGGGATCAGTTTTCTGTTGCTATTAAGTAATAAACCGATCCCCCACTAATTACTACTTATTAATACAATCCGTCATTATAATAATAACAGTAATAATAATAATAATGCACAAATAAAAGCAAAGCGTCAAAAGCTTATTTTGTGCAAAACTGTACATCAGCCAGTTAATTTCCATATGTGATACACGCTTGGGCGATCCTGTCTCGAAAGAGACATGACTGACTGGGCAGAAGATTATCCCGCAGTAGGTTGGCATTGCTTTCTGCGGTAGACTGGTTGCCGACCAAGGCTATAGAACCCAATCTGTTCTGTTTTTTAACCCATAACTTGAGGAATGAGATGGATTAATACCTTTCCCAAAGGTATTTGTGCGTAAGTAAATGAAAGAAATTCAACTGGAATTCGAACTCGGCTCCTCGATTTCTCGTTCGAAGCCGATATCAACTGCACCATATCTTACTGAAAATACAAACGAGGAAACCGATCTAAGGAAATGGAAAGTAAAAACAACCCAAGGCGGGGTAGGTATTAAGGGGTATGTAAACCAAAACTGCAGGGGTTTTGTTCTTCACTCTTTATATAGGTGCCGATATGTTCAGCTATTTGACTCACAAGATTTTCGGTCCCCCGATTTATCATATCCCATGGCCCCTATCATAACAGGAATAAGCTTAGTTTTAAATTTCCATATTTCTTTTTACGATTACCTCCACCTTGAAGCGAAGCTATTGAATTCGATAGATCCGCGGTCTCTGAGGCAAAATGGGTGATGCAGGAGAATTGTCTATGCACGTCTGGGACGTTTCTTTTAGATGATTTGCTGATGATATAAACAGTTTCACACAAATTTAGTTTTTGTATCTCTGAGATGGTGATGTATCCAGGGATTTGACTCGCATTATTTTCGGCAACATTCTTTAATATACTCAGTACTCCTGTCAGTCAGTCAGTCAGTCAGTTAAATGCCATACGTGATACTCGCTTTGGGCGATCATGTCTCGAAAGAGACATGACTGACTGGCCAGAAGATTTTCTATCTTGCTCTTTAAACTATAGCTGAAGGGAGAAGAGACGGATTGTATTAATAAGTAGTAATTAGTGGGGGATCAGTTTATTACTTAATAACAATACAAAACTGATCCCCTACTTTTTGCCCTGTAGAAGCTTTACTTATGTTTCCAACTGTTATCTTCATTCAGTCAGTTAAGTGCCATACATAATACACGCTTTTGGCGATCATGTCTCGAAAGAGACATCACTGACTCGGCAGAAGATTTTTCTATCCTGCTCTTTAAACTATAGCTGAAGGGAGAAGAGACCGATTGTATTAATAAGTAGTAATTAATTGGGGGAACAGTTTATTACTTAATAACAATAGAAAACTGATCCCCCACTTTTTGCCCAGTAGAAGCTTCACTTATGTTTCCAACTATTTTCTTCATTCCGTCAGTTAAGTGCCATACGTCATACACGCTTTGGGCGATCATGTCTCGAAAGATACATGACTAACGGGGCAGAAGATTTCCTATCCTCCTCTTTAAACTATAGCTGAAG
Source organism: Ascarosepion bandense (assembly GCA_037127315.1). NCBI lineage: Eukaryota > Metazoa > Mollusca > Cephalopoda > Sepiida > Sepiidae > Ascarosepion > Ascarosepion bandense. The sequence continues at coordinate 1,072,263 of JBBBDQ010001812.1, forward strand.
GGAGCAGAGACCGATTGTATCAATAAGTAGTAATTAGTGGAAGATCGGGTCATTACTTCACAACAAAAGAAAACTGATCCCCCACTTTTTGCCCAGTAGAAGCTTTACTTGTGTTTCTAACTATTATCTTCATTCAGTCAGTTAAGTGCCATACGTGATACACGCTTTGGGTGATCTTGTCTCGAAAGAGAAACGACTGACTGGGCAGAAGATTATCCCGCAGTCGGTTGCCATTGCTTTCTGCCGTAGACTATAGAACCCAATCGGTCCTGTTATTTAACCCATAACTGGAGGGAAGAGACGGATTAATACCTTTCCCAAGGGTATTTGCGCGTAAGTGAATGCAAGGATTTTTCAACACGAGTATCTGCTAAAATGACGTTTGAGCTTATAATGTCGAATTAACAATAAATCTGAATATGGGTGTGCAAGTGGTATAATGCATAACAGCTTGGAATAAGAAATCGGAGATCCGATTTCGAATCCCAGTCAAGTCTATTTCATCCGCTTAGGCACAAATAACATTGGAAAATGCACGCATCCACGTTTTATTTTACCCCCAGCAATGGGTTAAATAATAAATCAGAGTGGTTTCATTTACTTTCGTTGGGAGCCAGTCTAGGAGAAGGACAACCCTCGATTATTCTACAAGTATTTTCATGGCTTCTACTCCGAAGAACTTAGGTTACTGATGCTCCCTCCACAAGAATTTACTCGGGCAACTAGACTGGCAACAAGGTCCCACCCATTTACAGTTAGATCAACCAAATGCTGGCGACAATTCTACTCCGTCAGCTTCTTTTTCCGTCTGTGGAACTCCCTTCCATATACTTGCTTTCCTGACGGATATGACCTCCAGGAATTTAAATGCAAGGTCAATTCCCATTTCTTATCCGATAGCACATTAATAGAATTAATTTAAATACTTGGGAAGTTTTCTAACAGAAGACGGAAAGTGTGACACAGAGATCCGAAGGCGAATTGGCATGGCGAAGGACGCGTTCCAGAAGCTGAGTAGAGTATTAAGAGACAGGAAAATTTTTCTAGAAACAAAGAAAAGAGTACTGGATTGCTATCTGATGTCAGTTCTTCAATATGTCATATAAGGTGAACATTTTCTCTCAGTAGGTTGCCAGTTCTTACTACGGTAGTAAGGCTATAGAATCCAGTCTGCTCTATTATTTTCCCATAGCGTGGGAAGAGAATAGATGGATATATACATTTCCCAAGGGTATTTGCACATTACATTAGAATGTAATAATTTCAACTGGAATTCGAACTCGCCTCTTCTATTCTTCAATCCGAGACGCTACTCTACCGTTTCTCTACGTCACTCATGTTTCCTTTCCTCTTTCTTTACGATATCGGTACGAATAAAATATAGAAACTCTTTTAGTACTGAACTGAACCCCCACTTTTTTTTTTTACTCAATCAGCTTCTTTCTCGCGCTTCCCGCCTGTGGAACTCCCTTCCATATACTTGCTTTCTTGATGGCTATAACCTCCAAGAATTTAAATGCAAAATCAATTCCCATCTCTTATCCACTTAATTTCAGCTCTTTCCACATCACCCCGTGTATTTTGTTCTTTTCTTATCTCTCTACCTTCGTGACTGTTTTCAATTCTGTGTTCACATCCTTCTCTTGTCCTCCCTCTTTCACCCCCTGTAGCTGGTGTGTCTTTCTCTTCATTCTCCTAAAACTTTAACTCTCTTAAGTAGCCCCCTGCACATCAGTGGCGGTTCCACCTTACTTGGGGTGAAACGTGGGGATGGCTATTTAAAGACTAGGTGCACTGATACGTTGTATTCAGTTCTCCTGTAAAGTGTGAATGGATATGTACGATCGTTCACCGCTAGAAGCAAATACTATGCTCGATTAATCTGACTGTTGAGTTTTAGGAGCTGGATTATTGAACCCTCATACGTCGAAATAGACGGAAAGGCCTATCATCATGTATATGCGTGCGTGTGTATGAGTGTACATGTCTGTGCGTGGTTGAGTGTGTGGTGGGTGGATGATTGAATTAGTATTTGTAAATTTGTAATTAACCCCAATTAGCGAATTATTAAATTTTCAAACCAATTAATTTGGCATAAGGGGTGTTCCAAAATCCTTTTGGGACCTAATTAACGAATGCAAGCTGGGAAATACTGAGTGGTTTTAAGGGTAGAAAAACCGACAATGTGGACTGAATGAGAGATGAAGTAAGAACGAAAGAAGGAAAATATGTGCCAAATGAAAGAAGGAGTAATAAGAAGAAAAAAAAACAGGGACCGAATGAGAGAAGAGAGAGAAAGAATGAAAAAACACAAAGAATGACAGAATGAGGGAAGAGATAGAAAGAGCGAGTGAATGAGAAAAGAGAAAGAAAGATAAAAATATAGAAGAGGGTGGATTGACAGATAAAAAAGATGGAATGAAAGAATTGAAAGAGGAAACAAGTGACAGTACAGGAAGAAGTAACGAAAGAAAAGAATGATAGGTTGAATAAGAAAATAGGAAGAACGAACAAAAGAAGAGAAAGAGAGGCCGAATGAAAGAAGAAGGAGAAAGAACGAAAGAAGAGAATGATGGTTTGAATGAGTGAAAAGAAAGAAAGAAAGAAAGAAAGAAAGAAAGAAAGAAAGAAGAAAAAGAGAGACCGAATAAGAGAAGAGGGAGAAAGAACAAAAGAAGTGAATGTTTGTTTGAATGATGAAAAAGAAAGAAAGAAAGAAAGAAAGAAAAAAGAAAGAAAGAAAGGAAGGAAGGAAGGAAGGAAGGAAGGAAGGAAGGAAGGAAAAGAACAAAAGAAGAGAAATAAGAGCAGAATGAGAGAAGTGGGATGCAGAATGAAAGAAGAGAATGTTGGTTTGAATGATAGAAAAGAAAGAAAGAAAGAAAGAAAGAAAGAAAGAAAGAAAGAAGAGAAAGAAGGACTGAATGAGAGAAGAGGGATAAAGAATGAAAGAAGAGAATGTTGGTTTGAATGATAGAAAAGAAAGAAACAAGAAAGAAAGAACAAAAGAGAAAGAGGGGCTGAATGAGAGAAGAAGGAGAAAGAATGAAAGAAGAGAATGATAGCTCGAATGGGAGAATATTAAGAAAGATTAAAGAAAAAAGAGAATTCGAATGAAAGAAGAAGGAGAAAGAACGAAAGAAGTGAAATACGTGTCAAATGAAAGAAGGAGTAAAAAGGAAAGAAAAGAGGAGAAAGAATGAAAAAAGCGAATGATGGGTTGAATGAGAGAAGATGAAGAAGAAACAAAATGAAAGAAAGATTGGTAGACTTATAGAAGAGTACAAAAAGAACACAAGAGGGTAAAAAAGAATGAAAGGAAAAAAGAAAGTATGAAGAAGAAATGAAAAAGAAAGATGGGTTAGAAGAAAGATGGGTTAGAACGTGAAAGAACAAGAAGTAAACGAGAAAAAAAAACATCATGGTGAAAACGATTGCGAAAAAATAGAGTGGCGAAAAAGCTATGCCTGAAAATTAATCAAGAATGAATGTGAGAAAGTAGCAAGAAGATGAAAATGAAGAGACGTAGAAGAAAAGGTTGGAATAGACGACGAAGGAAAAAAAAAGGGGGGGGAAGAAATTATGGAAAGAAAAGGACAATGAATTAATGAAGAAGGAAAGCGTGAGTCGCCGGTGAAAGAGAAAAGACGAGAACAAAAAGCAAGAAACGTACAAATACGGGAGTATTTTATAGGCTTAAATTTTATAGGCTTAAATTTTATAGGCTTAAATTTTATAGGCTTTTATCTTATAAGCTTGTATTTTAGAGGCTTGTATTTTATAGGCTTATATATTATAGGCTGGTATTTTAGAGGCTCATATTTTATAGGCTTTTATTTTATAGGCTTATATTTTGTAGGCTAATATTTTATAGGCTTGTATTTTATAGTTATATAGACTTGATTTAACTTCGTTTAGACTGTTAGTTAAACGTGTTCGAGAGGTCTAAGACACGCCAGTTCAATTAGTGGCTTTCTCTATGTGGATAGAGGTCGCAGGTTCGAATCTTGCCATATTTTCGAAGGACATATATTTTCGTAATAAAAATTCATCGTAAATAATCAGGCCGGTAGAAATAAATATATATACTGTTTGATTATAAAAAAAATATCTACTTAAATACAAGTATCGATCAAAAATAATGTTTAAACAAATCATTTCAAATTGTCGGTTGTTTAAAGACAATTTCGTTAATCTTTGTTACTTTCCGTAATAGTACGGAAACATTACGATACATTTCAGTGCAGATATGGTTATTTACGGTGAATCGAAAATTGTGTTATTGATATGGACCCGGTATGGGACCATAAAATAATGAGTCAACAAGATGGTACGTCAACAAGAGATACAAATAGATACAAAGAGAAAGAGTAATAATAGCTTGGCTACAAATGACCGACAGACAGACAGACAGACAGACTAGGCTGAGCTGAACTGAAGTCGTACTAGAAACCAGTGTCTCTGTCGCCGCGGCTCTTCGCTAGAGAGTAATTAACCCTCGGTTAATATAGGCAAAGAAGAGTCCATTATTAAGTGGGTAACTTCCCACAACAGTTATATAGGCTTGATTTGAATGACACATAATTTCGTAACAAAAATGTATCGTAAATAATCAAGCCGGTAGAAATAAATATATAATACTGTTTGATTGTAAAACAGAATATCTACTTAAATACGAGTATCGATCAAAAATAATGTTCAAACAAATCATTTCAAATTGTCGGTTGTTTAAAGACCATTGCGTTAATCGTCGTTAATTTCCGTAACATGATGATTATCGTAAATAATCAGGCCAGTAGAAATAAATATAAAATACTGTTTTGATTATAAAAACAGAATACGAGTATCGATCAAAAATAATGTTCAAACAAATCATTTCAAATTGTCTGTTGTTTATAACCAGCTTCGTTAATCTTCGTTAATTTCCGTAACATGTTTACATTTGTTGACATTACGATACATTTCAGTGAAGCTATGGTTATTTACGGTGAAAATTGTGTTATATAGGCTTGATTTGATTTCGTTGGTCATTCAAGGTCGAGAGGTCTAAGACGCGCCAGATCAATTGGTGGCTTCCCCTATGTGGAAGTCGCAGGTTCAAATCCTGCCGAACAACACATATTTTCGGAAAAAAAATTATCGTAAATAATCAGGCCGATAGGAATAAATATATAATACTATTTGATTATAAAAACAGAATATCTACTTAAATACGAGTATCGATGAAAATAATGTTCAAACAAATCATTTCAAATTGTCGGTTGTTTAAAGATCATTTTGTTAATCTTCGTTAAATACGGATAATGTAAACCGTGAGAAGTAAAGAATGAAAATGAAGCAAAGATGGTGTACCCTATTTTTTGCTTTATTTTTCATTTTCATTTCTTTTTTTTTTCTTTTTTTTCTTTGTTTTTTCGTTTCTTTTTTTAATTATTTTTATAAATTTATTTCAGTTTTTCTAAATTTTATTTTCAGATTTTTTTTTTATACGGAGCAAAAAGTTAATGAAAAAAAAGTGAAGGAAAAGCAAGAAAAGAAGTGTGTCGAATAAGTTTAGAGAAAAATGAATGAAAATATTTGTAAACATGAAAAAAAAAGATATGAAGTAAATAAGGAGAATGAAAGATGTCATACGTATTTTAGCTTTCTTTTTCGTCTTCATTCTTTCTTTTTTTCTTTTCTTTCTTTTCTTTCTTTTTCTTTTTTTTTTTATAAATTTATTTCAGCTTTTTTTTTTTACTAATGGAAACAGTACCAAATAAGATGTAGACAAGATATCACTACCAATGAAGAGTGCAGCGATAACAGTTTACCACCGTAGATTATGTAATACTAGCAGTATCACCCGGCGTTGTTCGGGTGTAATGAAAGATTTAAAACTAATCCATGGTCCTGGAGCTCAGACTCTTTCGACGTTGGCACGAAAGACTAAAAAGCAATAGTTGTTTCCAGTTAAATTGAAACCGTAGACTGAAAGAAAAATGAATGGATGTAAGTCAAATTTTGATTTCCTGGTATCGATATCAAAGAAGTTTTTTTCGTCATAAACTGAATTTTCAAGGCTAAATAAGTCCTCTGAATAAATGGTATCATGGCTGAGGCTAAGAACTACAATTATACCTACTTAGAGTCAAACCCGAAGCAAAAACTAAAATAAAAGGGCTGAAAAACTGATTTTGATTAGACCCGGTATCTTGCCTTTTATATATATATATATATATATATATATATATATATATATATATATATATTATCGATTTTTTGCACTGTTGTAAGAACTGCAACATTGAAACATCTGAATATCGTTTCTTATGTCTTTGTCTATGAGTGTATCAAATTTGATTAAAATTGGACCACTACATATAAACTCCTGGAGATTGTAGCCGTCGGGGAAGCAATCGTTTGGAAGAGAATTCCACAGTCGGGAAGTGCAAGGAAAGAAACTGTTGGAGTAGAAGTTACGGTTGCATTTTATCGGTTTCACTGTAAAAGGGTGGGATCTAGTTGCTAATCTAGTATCTCGTGCAAATTCGTATTTAGGGGGCACCAGTGATCTAAGTTCATCGGAGCAGAAGCCGTGAAAGTATTTATAGAAGAGACACAGGGAAGCCACGTCTCGCCGGTGGGAGGGAGACTGCAGGCGGTCTGCCAAGTCGGTATCTATCACATTACAGACCCTCCTCTGAACCTTATCGAGAAGCCCGAGGAGAACAGCAGGGGCACCCGACCAGATATGGCAGCAGTATTCAATGCACTTGGATCATTAAGGTATCTGGTAGCGTGCCATATTCTTGAATCATTATGGCTTTAAAAATATATACAGTCACTTTGGTGATAGTAAATTTCCTTAAATTTCCTTAAATTTCCCTAAATTTCCTTAAATTTCCTTAAATTTCCCTAAATTTCCTTAAATTTCTTTAAATTTCCTTAAATTTCCCTAAATTTCCTTAAATTTCCCTAAATTTCCTTAAATTTCCCTAAATTTCCCTAAATTTCCTTAAATTTCCTTAAATTTCCCTAAATTTCCCTAAATTTCCTTAAATTTCCTTAAACTTCCCTAAATTTCCCTAAATTTCCTTAAATTTCCTTAAATTTCCTTAAATTTCCCTAAATATTGTATAGAAATGTGGAAAACCACTTTATACTTAATTCACACCAAAATTGCCACTGGCATTTGTTTGAAAATTTGCCGAAGAGGATTTCAAGGAGACTTTCTGGTGCCACTTCTTTTGAGTCTATCCTTAATTCCTCTTTAGCATGAACTAAACAGGAATAACTACAGATCTTCTTCATGTGCCGTGTCCCTTCAGGACGTCAGCGATCATGGATTTCCAGTTGGCTCTATCCCATGTCACTCTCAATACTTTTTCTCTTGGTATCTCTCCTAAACCCCGCTACGCCATCCATTTTCTCAGGCCTATCAAGTATGTCTTGTGCTGCTTTCCCCTGTCTCTCCTTCTCTTTATCCGACCTGTGAGTATTAAATTCTCCAGGCCCTCTTTCCTCATTACATGCCCCAGGAACCTCATTTGTCTCTTCCTGATATTTATTATCAGTTTTCTTTTCGTTTGCATCCTTTGCAACACCTCATCGCTGCGCAAATGCTCCGTTCATAGTATCCTCAGGTATTCTCAGCATCCTTCTGTAAAACCACATTTCTGCTTCATCAAGCCTCTCCTTCATCTTTGATGAGATCGTCCAACATTCACTTCCATACAGAAGGACATATATCACATAGCAATCCAGCACTCTTTTCTTTGTTTCTAGTGAGATTTTCCTGTCTTTCAGTACTTTGGTTAGCTTCTGAAATGCATCTTAGGCCATGCCAATGCGTCTTTGGATCTCCATGTCGCATTTTACATTCTCTGTCAAAACACCTCCCAGGTATTTTAATTTTTTTATTTGTTTTATTGCCAAATAAAATAAATAAAAATAAAATAATAATTTTATTTTTGTTGTTTATATGCCAACTACATACTCCGACATGTAGTTGACATATTGATATCCTCTTTTTGCTGATGACCATACATTCAGTTTTCTTACAAAGTAAAAAAGAAAGAGTTTAATCACCTACTCTACATGGATGGTATCAAACCCTTGCTGAAACTTTATCAATGCTAATTAACAACTCCAATGAAATTCCAGAATGGATCCCTGAAGGTATATATCTCTTACCAAAAATGGATGAGACATTATCCCCAAAAATTATAGGCCAATAACATGTCTGTCCACCAATTATAAATTGATCATATATGTTCTGATGAACACTTACTTACTCTTTTCTCTATGAAAACATTCTTCCCTTGAAACAGAAAAAATGCCAAAGATATTCATATGGTTGAAATGACCAACTACTAATAAAATGGTACTGGAAGATTGGAGAATAAAAGTTAGAAATCTTAGTACAGCTGGGATAAATGACTGTAAAGCCTTTGGTAGTGTGCCGCATAGTTTGATTTTTAAGGCCTTGGAAATGTACAAAGTTTGTGGCGCAGTGGATATCGGTCCGGAACGAGAAATCAGGGAACCGAGTTCGAATTCCAGTTGAATTCCTTGCATTCACAAATACGCTTGGGAAAGTATTAATCCGTCTCTTCCCTCCAGTTATGGGTTAAATAACAGGACAGATTGGGTTCTATATCCTTGGTCGGCAACCAGCCTACCACAGAATGCAATGGCAACCTACTGCGGATAATCTTCTGCCCAGTCAGTCATGTCTCTTTCGAGACATGATCGCCCAAGCGTGTATCACGGATGGCACTTAACTGACTGAATGAAGATAATAGTTGGAAACATAAGTAAAGATTCTACTGGGCAAAAAGTGGGGGATCAGCTTTCTATTGTTATTAAGTAATAAACTGATCCCCCACTAATTACTACTTATTAATACAATCCGTCTCTTCTCCCTTCAGCTATAGTTTAAAGAGCAGGATAGAAAATCTTCTGACAAGTCAGTCATGTCTCTTTCGAGACATGATCGCCCAAGCGTGTATCACGTATGGCACTTAACTGACTGAATGAAGATAATAGTTGGAAACATAAGTAAAGATTCTACTGGGCAAAAAGTGGGGGATCAGCTTTCTATTGTTATTAAGTAATAAACTGATCCCCCACTAATTACTACTTATTAATACAATCCGTCTCTTCTCCCTTCAGCTATAGTTTAAAGAGCAGGATAGAAAATCTTCTGACAAGTCAGTCATGTCTCTTTCGAGACATGATCGCCCAAGCGTGTATCACGTATGACACTTAACTGACTGATCCTCAGTGATAGTAAATTTTCTTAAATATAGCATGAAACTTTAGAAAACCACATTATACCTAAGCCACACCCAAGGTACTGTCATATTGTTCAAATATCCGATGAGGAACTTTTCAAGGAGGAACTTCTGTTTGTCTGTTCTTAATCCCCGCTTTCGTATGAACAAAACAGTAATAAGTACAGAAAGGATGATATTTAACTCTTTGATAAAGACGGCAATGAGTTGATTGGTTGGTTGGTTTGGTTGTTTTGTTTTTATGGCATATCAACACCTCGGCGGGTCATTTATTGCCAACTAATTTTTATTTTATTTTATTGCTGATAATACATTTTTCTTTCAACAATTTATTGTTGTTTTTATATAAGTTTTGTGTCTAGTAATACTTTTTTTTCGAGAATCACGATTCATTGGGATTTGTTTTTAAGGGCAGGGTCCCCAAGTCCTACTCTGTTATTTAGCCCATAACTAGAGGGAGGGGAGCAATGAGTTGAAGGGTATCCCTCAATACTGTAAAATGTTTCAGTGATGACATCAGTATGGATTACATAAATGTGCAAAAAAAAAACGTTCAAGAAAGAGAGAATTACAGAAACATACTCAATAGATCTGTGCGGATGTGCGTTGTGGTACAGTGGATATCGGCTCGGAACGAGAAACCGGGTAGCCGAGTTCGAATTCCAGTTGAATCCATTGTATTCACTTACGCGCAAATACCCTTAGGAAAGGTATTAATCCGTCTATTCCTTCCAGTTATGGGTTAAATTACAGGACAGATTGGGTTCTATAGCCTTGGTCGGCAAGCAGTCTACCGCAGAAAGCAATGGCAACCTACTGCGGGATAATCTTCTGCCCAGTCAGTCATGTCTCTTTCGAGACATGATCGCCCAAGCGTGTATGGCACTTTAACTGACTCAATAGATCTAGATTTTGTCAAAGATTAAGGATCTGGAATAAGAAGTCTCTAAATACCTAGAAGTCAGCAAAGGAGATGCAATACAGCATACCCAGATCAACGAGAAAGAAAATACTACACTATCTGGTGTTAAATACCAAGCTGAATTCACAGAACAAAAATAGCCATAAACACTGTTCTTGTAGTGCAGTACAGTTTCAACATTCTTAATAGAACCATTGCTGATATTAAGCAAATTGATGCCAAAACAAGAAAGCTTCTCACTTGCCACCACATGCATCATCCTAAGGTTGATGTTAGTTATTTATATGTCCTAAGATCCCAAGGGGCAGAAGATTAGTTCAACTAAAACTGTCTTGAAAAAACCCACACACTACTACAATTGGTCTATCGTGTTATTTAACCCATAGTTGGAAGGATATGCGACGGGCTCATACCTTTCCTAAGGGTACTTGTGTGTATGTGAATGCAACTGGAATTTGAGTTCGGCTCTCCGATTTCTCGTTCCGAGTTGATCTATGTAAGATGTGGGTGATCTTTGCTTTTATTTAAAAAGGAAATGATCAGTGGAAAATGTCATGAAGCCATTTCTGAACTTTGGATTCTGATTAGGACCTCTGAAGGAAATGGGTATACAACACAAATCAAAGAGAATAATAATAATAATAATAATAATAATAACAAAATAAAGAAAAAATATTCAATAATAAAAGAAGGCAGTAAATTCAAACAAGATTTACAGTTAGTAGATTCTGTAGAAAAGCAGAACGGAAGTCAAGAGCCGACTATTGCGGCAAAGAATATGAAAATGAAAGCCAAAGATAAAGCTCTTGAACAAATGAAACAGCGCTGGCAAGACAAACCTCTGCATGGCCAATATCCAGTACGTGCCAATAAATCCAATGTTGACAAAGTTAATACTCATCGATGGTTACGTGCATCTGGATTAAAGTCCGAAACTGAAGGCTTTATTCTTGCAGCACAAGACCAAAGTCTTTTCACTAGAAACTTTCAGGCAAATATTATGCATAATAATATGGATCCAAAATGCAGGTTTTGTGATAAGCACCAAGAAACAATAGACCACCTAATCTCAGGCTGTTCTGTGCTTGCTCCAAATGAATATAAAAATCGCCACGATAGAGTTGGGCAATATTTACATTGGACAATGTGCAAACATTATGGAAAATCTGTAAACAAACACTGGTATGAACATCACCCAGCACCGGTTACAGAAATAGAAGATGTAACCATTCTATGGGATTACACCATCTACACAGACAGAAAAATTGAAGCAAACAGGCCAGACATTATTGTTAAAAACCAGAAGGAGAAAACTTGTCTATTAATTGATATGGCTTGTTCAGCGGATTGTAACATAGCAATCAAGGAATTCGAAAAACTGTCAAAATATAAAGACCTGGAAATTGAAATAGAAAAAATGTGGAAATTGAAAACAAGAATCGTGCCAGTGATAGTAGGTGCACTTGGAATGATAAAAAACAATGGAACAAAACAACACATTGAAAGAATCCCTGGAAACTCCAGCTTAAGAGATATACAAAAAAAAAATTGTCTTGTTAAGTACAGCCCACACACTAAGGAGTACTTTGTCTATGTAACGCTAGGGATGTTAGGGGAGATAGAAAAACATGAAATGGAGCCATAACAACACACAACGACCTGCCTTAGGTCTTCCTGAAGACTTGGTTGGTAGTGCGACCATAGCAGAAAACGAAATATGATGAAAAATGACATAATAATAATAATAATAATAATAATAATAATAATAATAATAATAATAATAATGACGTGATGCGATTTCTGACCTTTAGTCTTTGGTTGGGACCCAGAAGAAAATGAGTACACCAGAAATAAAAGGAAATAATAATAATAATAATAATAATAATAAAAGAGGACAAGTTTTCCCTTTTTTCGTCTGTTTTTACCCTCCTTTTCTTGTTATTCTTCATTATTTATGTAACATTAACACGCTGCAATATTGGGTTCTTGTCTTTTACTATTAATTTGTGGTCAGACATTTTGATCCCCGACCCCACTCCACCCCACCCCCGACAAACTATTCACCCGTTCGCCATACTCAGCTTCACACCGCGTGGGACCGACCTGAATCGTGTTCGCCGCATATCCGGCAGATCGTTATAAACATCGAAGACGGAAAACGTCTTCGGTAAAATGCTTTAAGCGTTAATTAATATACACTTGGTTGGAATAGATTGGAATTTTCGTCCCAACATTATTAGCTTTAAATTAAATATGTTCGTGTTTACCGTCAGATGCCTTTTAGCCCGAGCACCCTATTTTAGTGCGTTCGTGACGAGCGGGTTTTATTATAACGTGCTTATAGCAAACGTGCTGCTATCTAGATTGTTCGTGACCGGGATCCAATATTGTAGATTCCAAGTCTTTATTTTGTTTCCTGTCACTTCAGGTCGTAAGAGACCATGGCCCTCTACATCTTTCTATCCTTTTCGGGTCTTAATATATTTTGTCTTGTTGTTTCCCCAAAGCCTTGCTTTGACATCCATATGCTTAACCCATGTATGTATGTTTGTTCCTGAGACAATTCTTCTTTGTGTCAGAACGTAGCCGATCATGGCCTTCCACATTGTCCCGTTCTTGTAGCTCTAAATAAGCTTTTATTTGTTAGTTCTCCCAATCTCTGTTCTGCCATCTATTTGTGCATAACTTTCCTCTCTTTCTTTCCCTCTATCCACCCAATGAGTATCGGATTCTCCAAGCCCTCTTTCCTCATTAAATGTTACAGAAACTTCATTTGTCTGTTCTCGAGGTTTTAAGCACAAGCTTTCTTTTCGTCTTCATTCTCCCCAAAACCACGTCATTGCTCACATGCTATCCTCAGCATCCTTCTGTAGTACTACATTTCTGTTGCTTCGAGTCGCTCTTTCATCTTTAAAGAGATTTGTCCAGCATTCGCTGCCATATAGGAGGGCGAATATCGCATCAGGCCTTCTCTATTACAGCAAATACTGGTCAATGACCTAAAAGGTGCAACACAGAAATCCGAAGATGCGTTTGGATAGAGAATACTTTTTCATAATCATTTCACCCCAAGCAAGGTAGTACTGCCACTGGTGTGCAAATGGTTACAGTGAGAGATAAAAAAAAACAAGGTACACGGGATGTCGAAGAAATGATAAGAGAAAGATTAAATTCAAGTAGATAGAAGATGACAGTTAAACTTTTGGAGATTGTAGCTATCAATGAGGCAAGCAAACGAAAAGAAGTTCCATAAACGAGAAGTGCGAGAACAGAATCATGTAGAATAGAAGAGGGAATTACATTTAACTCTTTTGATGGTAAAAGGGTAGAACCTAGATGCCAATTTATTAGTACGCGTTGATAATTATGGTCGGGGAATCAGAAAAAAATCGTCAGAGCAGTCGCCATGAAAATACTTGTAGAAAAGACAGAGGGAAGCCACACCCCGTCGGTGAGAAAGTGACTGAAAGCAAGCTGCCAGGTCAGGATTTATTATATATATTGGATTTTGTCGAGAACCTCAAGATAAATAGCAGGAGCACCCAACCAGATATGGCAACAGTATTCAATGCACGGACGAAGAGTAGATTTATAAATGTACAAAATGGATTCTGACGAGACAATCTTCCTGGCTCGACACAGAGACCCAAACTTCCCAACATTAGATGCAGCTATGGATTCAATATAGTCATTCCACTTGAAATTATCTTACAGAGTGAGGTCAAGAAGGCGCTGTGCGTTGCTCTCTAGGAGATTAACGTCATTCATTCCGGTGGGAGGCACGAAAGCTTCTCTGAGGTGGTTAAAGAAGAGCAGTTTTGTTCTGGGGGCATTCAAATTTACGAGCCATTTCTCTACCCCAGTTAGACACTGGTTAGAGGTCTGTGTCAAGAAGGTTTCTCTATAGTGGTTAAAGGAAAGCAGTTTCGTTCTGGAGGCATTAAAATTTACGAGCCATTTCCTACCCCAGTTAGACACTGGTTAGAGGTCTGTGTCAGGAAAGTTTCTCTATAGTGGTTAAAGGAAAGCAGTTTCGTTCTGGAGGCATTAAAATTTACGAGCCATTTCCTACCCCAGTTAGACACTGGTTAGAGGTCTGTGTCAAGAAAGTTTCTCTATAGTGGTTAAAGGAAAGCAGTTTCGTTCTGGAGGCATTAAAATTTACGAGCCATTTCCTACCCCAGTTAGACACTGGTTAGAGGTCTGTGTCAAGAAAGTTTCTCTATAGTGGTTAAAGGAAAGCAGTTTCTGTTCTGGAGGCATTAAAATTTACGAGCCATTTCCTACCCCAGTTAGACACTGGTTAGAGGTCTGTGTCAAGAAAGTTTCTCTATAGTGGTTAAAGGAAAGCAGTTTCGTTCTGGAGGCATTAAAATTTACGAGCCATTTTCCACCCCAGTTAGACACTGGTTAGAGGTCTGTGTCAAGAAAGTTTCTCTATAGTGGTTAAAGGAAAGCAGTTTCGTTCTGGAGGCATTAAAATTTACGAGCCATTTCCTACCCCAGTTAGACACTGGTTAGAGGTCTGTGTCAAGAAAGTTTCTCTATAGTGGTTAAAGGGAAAGCAGTTTCGTTCTGGAGGCATTAAAATTTACGAGCCATTTCCTACCCCAGTTAGACACTTGTTAGAGGTCTGTGTCAAGAAAGTTTCTCTATAGTGGTTAAAGGAAAGCAGTTTCGTTCTGGAGGCATTAAAATTTACGAGCCATTTCCTACCCCAGTTAGACACTGGTTAGAGGTCTGTGTCAAGAAGGTTTCTCTATAGTGGTTAAAGGAAAGCAGTTTTGTTCTGGAGGCATTAAAATTTACGAGCCATTTCTACCCCAGTTAGACACTGGTTAGAGGTCTGTGTCAAGAAAGTTTCTCTATAGTGGTTAAAGGAAAGCAGTTTCGTTCTGGAGGCATTAAAATTTACGAGCCATTTCCTACCCCAGTTAGACACTGGTTAGAGGTCTGTGTCAAGAAAGTTTCTCTATAGTGGTTAAAGGAAAGCAGTTTCCCTGTTCTGGAGGCATTAAAATTTACGAGCCATTTCCTACCCCAGTTAGACACTGGTTAGAGGTCTGTGTCAAGAAAGTTTCTCTATAGTGGTTAAAGGAAAGCAGTTTCTGTTCTGGAGGCATTAAAATTTACGAGCCATTTCCCTACCCCAGTTAGACACTGGTTAGAGGTCTGTGTCAAGAAAGTTTCTCTATAGTGGTTAAAGGAGTTGTGCTCTGTTCTGGAGGCATTAAAATTTACGAGCCATTTCCTACCCCAGTTAGACACTGGTTAGAGGTCTGTGTCAAGAAAGTTTCTCTATAGTGGTTAAAGGAAAGCAGTTTGCCTGGAGGCATTAAAATTTACGAGCCATTTCCTACCCCAGTTAGACACTGGTTAGAGGTCTGTGTCAAGAAGGTTTCTCTATAGTGGTTAAAGGAAAGCAGTTTCTGTTCTGGAGGCATTAAAATTTACGAGCCATTTCCCTACCCCAGTTAGACACTGGTTAGAGGTCTGTGTCAAGAAAGTTTCTCTATAGTGGTTAAAGGAAAGCAGTTTCTGTTCTGGAGGCATTAAAATTTACGAGCCATTTCCTACCCCAGTTAGACACTGGTTAGAGGTCTGTGTCAAGAAAGTTTCTCTATAGTGGGTTAAAGGAAATGCCTTGCTCCTGGAGGCATTAAAATTTACGAGCCATTTCCTACCCCAGTTAGACACTGGTTAGAGGTCTGTGTCAAGAAAGTTTCTCTATAGTGGTTAAAGGAAAGCAGTTTCGTTCTGGAGGCATTAAAATTTACGAGCCATTTCCTACCCCAGTTAGACACTGGTTAGAGGTCTGTGTCAAGAAAGTTTCTCTATAGTGGTTAAAGGAGTTAGTTTCGTTCTGGAGGCATTAAAATTTACGAGCCATTTCCTACCCCAGTTAGACACTGGTTAGAGGTCTGTGTCAAGAAGGTTTCTCTATAGTGGTTAAAGGAAAGCAGTTTCTGTTGGGAGGCATTAAAATTTACGAGCCATTTCCTACCCCAGTTAGACACTGGTTAGAGGTCTGTGTGTCACAAGAAAGTTTTCTATAGTGGTTAAAGGAAAGCAGTTTCGTTCTGGAGGCATTAAAATTTACGAGCCATTTCCCCTTACCCCAGTTAGACACTGGTTAGAGGTCTGTGTCAAGAAAGTTTTCTATAGTGGTTAAAGGAAAGCAGTTTCTGTTCTGGAGGCATTAAAATTTACGAGCCATTTCCTACCCCAGTTAGACACTGGTTAGAGGTCTGTGTCAAGAAAGTTTCTCTATAGTGGTTAAAGGAAAGCAGTTTCGTTTTGGAGGCATTAAAATTTACGAGCCATTTCCCTACCCCCAGTTAGACACTGGTTAGAGGTCTGTGTCAAGAAAGTTTCTCTATAGTGGTTAAAGGAAAGCAGTTTCGTTCTGGAGGCATTAAAATTTACGAGTCATTTCTTATCCCATTCAAACACAGATTGGAGGTCCTTTTGAAATGTAGCAGTTAGGTTTACTTTGTCAGCCTTGGCAGATTGCTGGACAATTCTCGTAGATGGAGAAACTTGAAGCAACAGAAATTTCGTTCTACGGAAAAACTCCGAGAATAGAATGGACCGAACATATGAGCAACGACGAAATTTTACGGAAAATTGAAGCAAAACTCACTTTTACGTAACAGTTTAAATTTCTAAGGTACATAAAAAAAAGAAGGCTTGGAAAATGTGATACTCGCAGGAGAGAATGAAGGAAAGGGAAACAGAGGAAAACAACGCATAACCTACCTTGCGAGCTTGTGTAAATGAATGACAGAACAATGTTTAGGCGAGACAACAAAAAGACAACATTTAATAAGAGCTACAAAGGATATAGACATCTGGAGAGTCATGACCTTCAGCGCCCTGAAAAAAGACACGGCACATACAAGAAAATGTATAACACAGTGTCATGTATTATAAGCTTTCGGTAGGATATGCGTTGTGGTGCAGTGGATATTGGCTCGGAACAAGAAATCGGAGAGCCGATTTCGAATTCCAGTTGAATTCATTGCATTCACTTACGCGCAAATACCCTTGAGAAAGGTATTAATCCGTCTATTTCTTTCAGCTATGGGTTAAATAACATGCCAGATTGAGTTCTATAGCCATAGGTTTAATAATAGGACAAATTAGGTTTTATAGCCTTGGCTGGCAGTCAGTCTACCGCAGAAAGTAATGGCAACCAACTGCGGGATAATCTTCTGCCCAGTCAGTAATGTCTTTCGAGACGTGATCTCCCAAGCGTGTATCACGTATGGCACTTAACTGACTGAATGAAGATAATAGTTGGAAACATAAGTAAAGCTTCTAATGAGCAAAAAGTGGGGATCAGTTTTCTATCGTTATTAAATAATAAACTGATCCCCCACTAATTACTACTTATTAATACAATCCGTCTCTTCTCCCTTCAGCTATAGTTTAAAGAGCAGGATAGAAAATCTTCCGCCTAGTCAGTCATGGCTCTTTCGAGACATGATCGCCCAATCGTGTATCACGTATGGCACTTAACTGACTGAATGTAGATAATAGTTGTAAACACAAGTAAAGCTTCTACTGGGCAAAAAGTGGGGTATCATTTTTTTTTTTATTAAGTAATAAACTGATCCCCCACTAATTACTACTTATTAATACAATCCGTCTATTCTCCCTTCAGCTATAGTTTAAAAAGCAGGACAGAAAATCTTCTGCCCAGTCAGAAAGCGTGTATTACGTATGGGACTTAACTAACTGACTAATAGAAAGATTACACAAATTCTGACAGTGACATTACTTTAACTCCAGATGTCTGACGATCTCACTCTTCCCATTTTCGAAAACATTGCATTCACTTACGCGCAAATACCCTTGGGAAAAGTATTACTCCGTCTCTTCCCTCCAGTTATAAATAACAGGCCAGATTACGTTCTATAGCCTTGGCTGGCAACCAGTCTACCGCATAAAGTAATGGCAACCTACTGCGGGATAATCTTCTTCCCAAGTCAGTCATGTCTCGTAAGAGGCATGATTGCCCAAGTGTATATCACGTATGGCACTTCACTGACAGACTTTCAGTTTTGCTTTTAACATGTTAATTTTATAATAATTCTGAGTATCATCAGTTCTTGACTTAGTATCTTTGCTGATGACACTCGTATTTGCACTTGTGTTAATGGTAAATATAAGTTTGCTAAATTAAAACTGGCAGCTTTTTTCTAAAATGGCCTTCAATTTGTTGTTAACTGGGACAAGAACGCCAACGGACGGGCGTAAAATGAAGCTCTCCTATCATTCTGAAGATAAGATTCTGATCTTGAAATATTAATGAATAATAAATAGCTAATACCCCAAACCTTCTTTACCTTCCTTCATTATACTAAACGCATTGTGATAGCCTTCAAATACCTACCTAAATAAAAATTTACTCGAGCTACTAGACTAGCAAGTAGGTTCCACCCTTTTACAGTAAAACCTATCAAATGTAACCGCAACTTCTACTCTATCATCTTCATTGCTTGCACTTCCCGCCGGTGAAATCCCCTTCCGTACACTTGCTTCCCTGAAAACTACAATCTCCAAGAATTCAAAAGGAAAGTTTGTACAAAGCCAATACGTTTAAAACCTTGTTTATGATTTGTGAAAAAAATTATTAAAAAACAAATTTAGACTCTTATTAACATACTAGCAGTATAGCCCGATTTTCTGCACTATTGTAAGAACTGCAACCTTCTGAATATCGTTTCTTATGTCTTTGTCTGTGGATGTATCAAATTTGATTAAAATCGGACCACTCCTTCTATAACCTAATTTTTTCGATTGTCGATTTTCGATATTTATCGGGGGTACCTCGACACAAAACCTAGCTAAGAACACTCGCAGACGATTATAGTACAACTGTGTAAATTTTCAAGAAAATCGGTTCAGCCGTTTCGGAGTGTATAGGTAACGGACACACACACACACACAGACACACGCACACAGACACACACACACACACACACACACACACAGACAAAGTTCCATTTATAAATAAGTTTAGATTACCTGCTGCATGGCTAGATCATCAGCAGTTAAACTGTTTTCTCCATCAGGCTTTTCTGGTGAGGCATGTGTCTATCCACTTTTGTCCCTTCAGAACATAGGTGAACATGGCCCTTCACATCTCCCTATCCCGACATGGTAGCTCAACTCCAGTCACTGTCTCACCAACGTTATATGGCTTCGCTCTGTCTCTTCTACAAATAATTTCACGGCTTCTGCTCTGACGAGATTAGCTCCCTGTTGCCAACTCTGCATGAATTTACTCAAGCTACTAGACTAGCAATTAGGTCCCACCCTTTTACAGTGAAACCAAACAAATGTAACCTCAACTTCTCTCCAGCATCTTTGCTCGCACTTCTCGCTTGTGAAATTTCCTTCTGTCTACTTGCTTCCCTGAAAACTACAATCTCCAAGAATTTAAATGCAAAGTCAATTGCCATCTCTTATCTTCTTGGTTCACATTCTTTCCATGACAACCCTTGTATCATGTTCTTCTTCCTTTCCACTCCACTCACATTCAGCCCTCTTCACATTTGTATTCTCATCCTTTTCTTACTCATTCTCTGACTCCCCTGTAACTTCATGTTTCTCACTACTCACCTCTGTAATAACCCCCTGCGCACCAGTGGCAGTCCTGCCATGGTTGGTATGAAATGAATTTTTAAAAATACCAATGCTGTAAGTTCTGAAGAGTCTAAAAAAAGTGTTTTCTGTGATGAATTGACATAAGAGATCGTCTTAAAAATCTTCTAGTCTTAACTTTGATAGGACTTCTATCGGATTTAATGGCCTGCAGTGAATCCGTACGAGTATAGCTAAAAATAAATAAATAAATAAATAAATAAATAAATAAACACAGCTGATGGAACCAGACAAAAAAAAACATCAGACTTCTGTTCATAAATATGAGAACAAAATTTCAACCTGGAAATATCTTAATAAATAAATGCTTTCTATTAAATTATCAAAATGGTTTAATTCTTTTTGATATCATAAAGTTATTTATGTTCAGTCTTAGATTGAAAAATAAAACATCAGATTTCTGTTCATAAATATTAGAACAGAATTTTAGTTTGGAAATATGTTAATAAATAAATGCTTTCTATTAAATTACCAAAATGTTTTTATTCTTTTTGATTTTATAAAGTGATTCGTTTCCATTCTTACATTGAACATGAAAAAAAACATTCAGGGTTACATGCCTTTATAGAATGGGTACCTGGAAATTTGGGATGCCATTATTGGCTGCAAGTGAAGTTGCTTCACCCATATTTTTTTTTAAACAGTTCATTTTCAAAGGATGTCATACGTCCTTCTTTTCCTCTACTTTCATTTCCATTTTGATAAATGTGTATGTTTCTCGGTCAGAAAATATCACTGAAAATTATTATTAATCACTTTTCTTAATATAACAAAGTATTTTTTAAATGTCGTAAATAATTTGAGATCTTATCACGTTTTGTCTTAGCCTGTTTAGAATGATAAATTTGCTGGTGGCTCTTTATTTAGAACAGGGAATCGGAATGATCCTGCGGATCAACAAAAAAAAAAAAAACAAAATAGCAAATTTAGTATCCACAGTAATATTTTAGTTGTCCGTAGACAGATTTTACTTAGGAATGGTTGTTATAAATGAAAATTAGAATTTCTTTAGTAATCTTCATACTATTAAAATAAAAAAATAGAAAAACAATTATAAAAGTAGCAGAAAGCAAAATCAAGCAATGTAAATTAGCATCACTAGATCAAAAATCCTTACAGTTCAGAAAGAAATATTATGGGAACAGAATTTCAATCTAGAAATATCTTAATAAATAAATGCTTTTTATTAAATTATCAAATTGGCTTAATTCTTTTTGATACTATAAAGTTATTTATTTCCATTCTCAGATTGAAAAAAAAAAAAAAAAAACAGAATGAGTCCCTAAAAATTACCTGCCTTTATAAAACCGGTCACTGCAAATTTGGGATGCCAATAATGCTCCTAACTTATGGTGCTTTAATAAATATTAATCCCGTATCCAAGTTGTCAACTACTACTCTTCTCATAGTGGAACGTTATCCTAACCAACTAACTCAAAATAACTCCTTAGGTCATTATAGACCGTTTACGATCAACTTCCGGTTCTGTTATGGTGGAACACAGCTGTTCTATAGTGAATAGACTCTCCCACCTAGTAGTCAGCGACCTGGCAAGATTACACTGCGTAATACATATTATATCAAGTTCCTAACGTTTCGTACGTCGAACCTATTAGGACCGACTTTAGCATAAATACTAGTCTCCACTGCGAAAATAACTCCACAACACTTTGTCAGAGTCTATCTATCTATCTATCTATCTATCTATCTATCTATCTATCTATCTATCACAGTCTATTCACGATCTATCACAGTCTATTCACTATCTATCACAGTCTATTCACTATCTATCTATCTATCTATCTATCTATCTATCTATCTATCTATCACAGTCTATTCACTATCTATCTATCTATCTATCTATCTATCTATCTATCTATGTGTTATGGTGAAACACACCTATTCTATAGTGAATAGACTCTCCCACCTAATTTAAATAAGAGTAGTAAGAGGAACGAGGGTCAGTCGATGTTGGACGATAGTAGTCGACAGTTAGCCGAATACGAAAGTAGTAAGCGACCTGGCAAGATTACACTGCGTAATACATATTATATCAAGTTCCTAACGTTTCGTACGTCGAACCTATTAGGACCGACTTTAGCATAAATACTAGTCTCCACTGCGAAAATAACTCCACAACACTTTGTCAGAGTCTATCTATCTATCTATCTATCTATCTATCTATCTATCTATCTATCTATCACAGTCTATTCACGATCTATCACAGTCTATTCACTATCTATCACAGTCTATTCACTATCTATCTATCTATCTATCTATCTATCTATCTATCTATCTATCTATGTGTTATGGTGAAACACACCTATTCTATAGGGAATAGACTCTCCCACCTAATTTAAATAGGAGTAGAAAGAGGAACGAGGGTCAGTCGATGTTGGACGATAGTAGTCGACAGTTAGTCGAATACGAAAGTAGTAAGCGACCTGGCAAGATTACACTACGTAATACATATTATATCAAGGTTTTGTACGTCGAACCTATTAGGGCCGTCTT
Source organism: Ascarosepion bandense (assembly GCA_037127315.1). Taxonomy (NCBI): domain Eukaryota; kingdom Metazoa; phylum Mollusca; class Cephalopoda; order Sepiida; family Sepiidae; genus Ascarosepion; species Ascarosepion bandense. The sequence continues at coordinate 1,094,649 of JBBBDQ010001812.1, forward strand.
AAGCAGAAATACTAGTCTCCTTTGCGAAAATAACTCCACAACATTTTGTCAGAGTCTATCTATCTATCTATCTATCTATCTATCTATCTATCTATCTATCTATCTATCTATCTATCTATCACAGTCTATTTACGATCTATCACAGTCTATTCACTATCTATCACAGTCTATTCACTATCTATCTATCTATCTATCTATCTATCTATGTGTTATGGTGAAACACACCTATTCTATAGTGAATAGACTCTCCCACCTAATTTAAATAGGAGTAGAAAGAGGAACGAGGGTCAGTCGATGTTGGACGATAGTAGTCGACAGTTAGTCGAATACGAAAGTAGTAAGCGACCTGGCAAGATTACACTGCGTAATACATATTATATCAAGGTTTTGTACGTCGAACCTATTAGGGCCGTCTTTAGCACAAATACTAGACTCCACTGCGAAAATAACTCCACAGCAGGTTCAACGGCTGCCACGCACATTTGTGAAAAAATAAAACATAAAAAGGAACGAAACACAGTGACCGTATCCTTAACGAATTATAGCGACATTCACGTTTTGTATTGGTAAATAACGACCTTCCTTTTTGAGGCTTGATAACTTACAACTTCCGTTAAGGAAAAACCTACGAACATCTTTTCTACTTTGTGCATTTATTTGTATAATATATATATATATATATACTACCGGCCATAATTATTAGGCGACCCCAATGTTTTAAAACAAATCATGTATTTATCACTATTTTTATTATTTATTGCCAAGTGAATAATTGTAAATGAAAATAGAATGATTCTTTTGTTAATATTGCACAATAACATGTGTATTAAATGAATTTATAAATATTTAATAATTACTTATATTGCAATGATATAATAAAGACAATTTAGGGAGATTTGGACGAGTTTAAGTTTGCTTCTTAGCCTTGTAAAAATTTGCAAAGTAATAATAACAAAAGAACCATTCTATTTTCATTTAGAATTATCCACTTGGCAATAAATACTAAAAATAGTATGAAATACATCATTTCTTTTAAGAAACTGGGGTTGCCTAATAATTATGGCCGGTAGTGTATATATAGAGATATATAGCAAATCTACAGTGTGCGATGGCTAAATTGTCGCTATTTGCCTTGTAAAAATTTGCAAAGTAATAACAAAAGAACCATTCTATTTTTATTTGCAATTATTCACTTGGCAATAAATACTAAAAATCGTATGGAATGAATTATTTCTTGTTAAAAAAACTGCGGTGTCTTGATAATTATGGCCGGTAGTGTATATATATATATATATATATATATATATATATATATATATATATATATATATATAGGAAAGAATATTAATAAAAAGTTTTGAATTTAAAAATGTACTTTTTTTTAACAGTATTTGTTTATTTTTATTATATTTTATATTTCAGACCGCCCTCGGTCCTTCATCAGAAACAAGTCATTTTTAAATTTGAATTAGAAACGTATTTCACGATAGCGTCCGAATATTTTTTGTTTACATCACGTGGTGTGTTTGTTCACAACATGCGGCATGTCCGTAGAGAAAGTCTGTTTGTTTTAGATAAAAATTTCTTGGAATATCTTTAAAAAATTTTTTAGCTATTGAAATATTTGTAAAGATTCAACACACCTAAGTCCCTATTTAACCCGAGCTTCTGTGTATTTAATTTTAAAATCCAGTATTTTTCTTTCTTTCTGCGTGTGTATGTAGAACTAAAATTGGAGTCTATTAGTAAACATTTGCAATTTTCTAAAGTATGATCAGGTTGATTAAAATGGGCTGCAATTGGGGAGTATACATTTTTTTGTCGTATATTTAGTTTGTGATTATTGAAGCGAAATCTAAAGCTATTACCGGATTCGCCGATATATCCACTGTTGGGGCAAATTGAGCAGAAGATAAAGTATATGATGTTTTTGCTGTCACAAGTAAGGTTTGGTGCGTGTAATTTTATTTTAGTGTTGGGTACAGAGAATGTTTTGTCTGTTATTAAATGTTTACAAATTAAACAGCGAGGCTTTCCACATTTTAAATTCCCTAATAGGTTTGTATTATTTAAATATTTGTTAGAAGTGAGGATAGTTGATAGGTTGGTTGTTTGTTTCTTTGCATTTATGGGTGGTTTATCGAAAATGTCTTTGATGTTTTTGTTTGATTGGAGGTTCCTGTAATCATTTTTTAACTTTTTGATAAGTGTGTAGGAATATTGATTATGGTTAAAAACCTTGGGAATTCGGTTGTTATCTTTTCGTTTTTTGTATGTGAGAAGTGTGCTACGATCTATGTGGATGGTTTTATGTAGTGCTTCCTTTATTATTTTTATTGGATATTTACATTTTAGAAACTGTTTTGTTAGGTTGTTAATGTTGTTTAGAAAATCTGGATGGTCTGAGCAAATGCGTTTTATTCTAATAAATGAGCTGTATACGATAGATTTTTTTAATTTGAGGGGATGACAGCTGTTAAAGTGTAGGAATTTATGTTGGTTTGTGGGTTTGTTGTATAGACTGGTGGAAAGTGTATGTTTATTTAATTTTACCATGACGTCTAAGAAAGGGTCGGATGTGTATGAGTACTCCATGGTAAATTTGATTGTATTGTGGAAGTTGTTGCAGAAAGTAAAGAAGTTTTTTAATTTTTCTAATTCATGAGTCCATATTAAGAAAATATCATCAATGTATCTAAAATAATGTGATGGTTTGTATTGTGAACTGTCTAGTATCTTTTTTTCTAAAATATGCGTAAAGATATTGGCATAACTAGGTGCCATTTTCGTGCCCATTGCTGTGCCACTAATCTGTAAATAGTGTTTGTTGTTGAATTTAAAATCTTTACAAATATTTCAATAGCTAAAAATTTTTTTTTCAGATATTCCAAGAAATTTTTATCTAAAACAAACAGACTTTCTCTACGGACGTGGCGCATGTTGTGAACAAACACACCACGTGATGTAAACAAAAAATATTCGGACGCTATCGTGAAATACGTTTCTAATTCAAATTTAAAAATCACTTGTTTCTGATGAAGGACCGAGGACGGTCTGAAATATAAAATATAATAAAAATAAACAAATACTGTTCAAAAAAAGTACATTTTTAAATTCAAAACTTTTTATTAATATTCTTTCCTATACATATTAAGACAGTATACGTGGATGATCATCACTATATATATATATATATATATATATATATATATATATATATATATATATAAAATAAGTAAATACTATTAAAAATTAGACAGCTAAAAGTTGTGGAACAGTTCGTTTTTATCTTTTGAATACTCAAAAGTTTTATTTTAACTCATTATTTTTATCTATTTTATGCATTTACATTTTTTTATGATAAATTTTACATTTATATTAATAATAATAATAATAATAATAATAATAATAATAATAATAATAATAATAATAAAACTTGTCTATTAATTGATATGGCTTGTCCAGCGGATTGTAACATAGCAATCAAGGAATTTGAAAAACTGTCAAAATATAAAGACCTGGAAATTGAAATAGAAAAAATGTGGAAATTGAAAACAAGAGTTGTACCAGTGATAGTAGGTGCACTTGGAATGATAAAAAATGGAACAAAACAACACATTGAAAGAATCCCTGGAAACCCCAGCTTAAGAGATATACAAAAAATTGTATTGTTAAGTACAGCCCACACACTAAGGAAAACGTTATCTATGTAATGCTAGGGATGATAGGGAGGATAGAAAAACATGAAATGGAGTCATAACAACACGCCACTACCTGCCTTAGGTCTCCCCGCAGACTTGGTTGGTAGTGAGACCAATGCAGAAATCGAAATATGATGAAAAATGACATAATAATAATAATAATCATAATAATAATAATAATATTCTCATGGAAAAAATATTGGGTTCTGAAAGTGTAATGACATGAAGCAGTCTAGGGGAGGTAATTTAGTATTTGGCATGTGAAACGTACGAAAAAATAGTAGTAAAAAAAAAAAACGGACAAATGACTGGGAAACATTATCCCGTACCGGATCGGGCCTATAAATCTATTCAGTTCGTGCCAGTCATGAGGTCAATCACCTTTGAAAGTCTCATCCAGCGTGTCTTTAGATATCTTGACCACGAACAGACAGACAAACCCGACCGAAAAAATACCTCCGCCTTAAAGCGGAGGCAATTAGTGATAAAGTTTTTAAGCATCTTAATATTCGTCTGAAATTCTTTGGTTTTATTTCTCTGTTCTTGAACGGCAAAACGTTTAAAGACTACGTGATGAGAATTACTTAGAAATAAATGATGTCTTATAAAAAAAATACAATAAAATATAAACTATTTATTAACACTAAAATCAATAAAGCGTACGATTAACACAATAGGGAAGCTTGATTTTTCACTGTTTTTAGAATGTCAACATTGCACTCATTGTGAAAGCTGAGATTTGATGTGATAAGTACTGACACCAAGAATTAGATGTATTGCTTTTCTCAATGTTTGAGCATTTAGTTTTAAATATCATCTGAAAAACGTACTGAAATACCTACTTTTCACAGATTTTTCGCTTGCAAACTGTCTTCAAAATATTACTATTTCATCTCCAAATAATGTTTATATATTTTTTATTAGATACATTTTATAAAAAAATATATTCAAACCAGAATTGTAGTCATGAATCACCACAAGCAAAATATACAAATTTAATTGTATTCGATCAGTAAAACTATACAAAGGATGGTAAAACTTTATAAAAATGGCTACCCAATGAATAAGATCTTACATCGTTTGTTAGATCATAATTAAAAAAAAAACAGAAATTAGATAAAAGTCTCTATAACAACATAATACTGATTGCAGAAATTAAAAGACAAAATGTTTTAAATTTTCATTATTTGTTAGAAATCACATTAAAACTACTTCACTCTATAACAGACTAGCAGTATAGCCCGGCGTTTCTCGGGCGTAATGAAAGCTTTAAAACTAATCCATGGTCCTGGAGTTCAGACTCAGTCTAAAGAATATTTGAAATAATAAAATAATTGCGACAATTTACCAGTCGCACCTAATATATATATATATATATATATATATATATACTAGCAGTATAGCCCGGCATTTCTCGGGTGTAATGAAAGCTTTAAAACTAATCCATGATCCTGGAGTTCAGACTCAGCCAAAAGAATATTTGTGTGAAGTTTGGTGAGAATCGGATAAAAATTGTGGATTTGTGTAAAGGACATACAGACAAATAAACAGACACACACACAAACATTTTGCCTTATATATATATATATATATATATATATATATATATATATATTATCGATTTTCTGCATTATTGTAAAAACTGCAACCTTGAAACTTCTGAATATCGTTTCTTATATCTTTGTCTATAAGTGTATCAAATTTTATTAAAATTGGACCACTCCTTCTATAACCCGATTTTTTCGATTATCGATTTTCGATATTTATCGAGTGTACCTCGACACAAAACCTAGCTACGAACATTCGCAGAGGCTTATTGTACAACTGTGTAAATTTTCAAGGAAATCGGTGCAGCCGGTTCGGAGTCTATATGTAACGGATACTCACACACAGACACACACACACACAGACAAAGTTTCATTTATAAATAAGTTTAGATAGATTCTTATTACTTCTTCTATGAGCCCTCACCTTTCAGGACGTAGGGGATTATTGCTTTCAGTGCCTCCCTATCCCTGGTGGCTCTTAGCACGCTTTCTACTGTTACACCACACAACCCCCCTTCTGTCACCCACTTGATCAGGCTCTTGAAATATATCATCCGCTGCGTTCTCCTGTCTCTTTTTCCCTCTATTTGGCCTGTTAGTATCATGTTCTCAAAGCCGTCCTTCCTCATTGTATGTCCCAGGAACTTTAGCTGTCTCTTCCTAATGCTCAGTATTAATTTCCTTTTCGTTTCCATCCTTTTCAAAACCTTATCATTGCTCACATCCTCAATCCATAATATCCGCAGCATCCTTCTGTAGAACCACATTTCAGCTGCTTCAAGTCTTTCCTTCATCTTCGATGATATTGTCCAGCATTCACTGCCATGTTGAAGAACTGATATCACATAGCAATCAAGTACTCTTTTCTTTGTTTCTAGCGAAATTTTCCTGTCTATTCAACTTCTGGAACGCGTCCTTTGCCATGCCAATTCGCCTTCGGATCTCTGTGTCGCACTTTCCCTCTTCTGTTAGAACACTTCCCAGGTATTTCAATTTTTGTACTTGCTTGATTTTAGTATCCCCCACCAGTTTTTGGCATTTTGGGTTGCTCTTTTTACTGATGACCATGCATTCGGTTTTCTTGCAGTTTATCTGTAGTCCATTCTTGTCACTCTCTTTAGCTACCTTCTGTAGGAGGTGCCTTTGAAGTCAGTGAAGGTCTAAATGATTTATGTGCTTGATAAATGATAAATGATAAATGTGCTTGTGCCATGCATCCTGTCCATATACAATTTGTAAACCTTCAAGAAATTATAAATTTTGTATTTCTGTGCTTTCAGTGATAGCCAGAATGGAATTCTAACGCCACAATTTTTAACCTACTCTTAATTTTAAACTCGTTTCCACAAAAAAAACAAAAAAAAAACGGTAACGATTTTGAAAAAAAATGTTTTGTGCCTTTATTTTAAATCCAAAATCGACGTGACTCATCTATGAAATCAAATAATCAACATTAATCAACTACATATTAAGTATTTCTTTTTCTTCTTTGTGCCACGTCATATCAGCTGTTGGGTGAGCATAGTTCTCCACAACTTCCTATCCTTTGCAGCTCTTAGCAATGTTTGTCCTTTTGTCATCACTTCTAATCCATTTTCTGGCAAGCATTTGAACACGCTTGTTAGGTAGCTTAGTCACTGTATTACCTGTTCCTCTTACCAATACGTTCTGTGAGTGTCAAAATCTCCTAGCCCTCTTTCCTGGTTATGTTCCATAGAAATTACAACTGTCTTTTTTGGTTCTAAGTATAAGCGTCTTTTTTGTTTCTACTTTTCCTTAATAAAACTTACTCCTTACTCACATGCTCAGTTGAGGCTATTCCCAGCATCCTTCTGTAGAACTACATTTCTGTTGACTCAAGCATCTTCTTTATCCGCCATGAGATATCCGCCATTATTCACTGCCATATAGCAGGACCGATATTACAGTTGCTGAACTTTTGGAAGACATCTTTTACTATTCCAATGTAACTTCGGATTTCGGTGTCACTTATTCATTTCTTTTGTCACAAAAAAAAACACATGCAAAATTCTCGTAATTTCAATGCTATATATTGATTAGAGTTTTAACTTCGAATCATTCAGTCAGTTAAGTGCCATACGTGATACACGCTTGGGCGATCATGTCTCGATAGAGACATGACTGACTTGGCAGAAGATTATCCCACAGTAGGTTGCCATTGCTTTCTGCGGTAGACTGGTTGCCGACCAAGGCTATAGAACCCAATCTGTCCTGTTATTTAACTCATAAACGGAGGGAAGAGACGGATTAATACCTTTCCCAAGGGTATTTGCGCGTAAGTGAATGCATTGAATTCAGCTGGAATTCGAACTCGGCTACTCGATTTCTCGTTACTATATCGTTAAAGAATATATACAAATTATATATACTAGCGGAACCCGTAGAATTTCTACGGAAGAATAATTATGATTTCCTTAAAAAAAATTACTTTGTCATACAACAAATGATAGTAACGTCTTCAAACATACAGGTATTAGATAATAAAATAACGATAACACAGTGTAATCTTATTAAAATATCTATAAAAGTAATGTCCATAGAAGCTACTTTACTGTAATCTCATATTAAGCGGCGTATGCACAGACCATAACCAAAATACTGTACGCTATTTTATGAGCGATTTTGAAAGAGAAAATGTTTGTTTTTTATTACTGAAAAATCATGGCTCCTGTGTCCATTGTAAGCAGAAAAGACCAACTGAGTAATGGCCAAGGGTGCAGAGGCTAGAAATTTTGTTATTAGGTCGCGGGATACGACAACAAACCTACCTATTTTTACTACATTATACAGTACCCACACATATATACACACACACAATTACTGCTACAACCCCCAGCTTAAGCTGCTACTGCTACGGTAATGCTATAAGCTCTCTCCTCCTACTCTCTCACTCTTTACTACCCTTCCGTTTGGCTAAGGTGAGAGAAAGGCTGAGGAGAGTAGCGTTTATAAAAAGATAGAGGAGAAAGAAAAGCTCGTGTAGAGAGTGTGTTATGTTTCTACAGTGGCGTAACGGACGAGGGAACTAAGTAACTAAGTAACTAAGGAAGGAACAAGTAGAATTATTATATGATTAAGGAATGTAGTGACATTGTCTTATGAAGAATTGGGGAGTTTAGTTTAATCTGTTTCTTTTATTTATTTTTTTTTTTTTATTTTTTTTTTTTGCTGTTTTTTCTTTTGTCTTTTCTTCTTGTTTTCTTTTTCTTTTATTCTTCATCACGTTTTTTCTTCTTTTTTCTTTCACTTTTAATCATCCTTTTTCTTTCTTCTCTTTTTCTTTTCTTTTCTCTTTCTTTTCTTCTCTTTTTTTATTCGTCCATTTTTTTCTTCTTCCCGATTTCTGTTGTTCTTTCGTAGTCTTTTCTTCTCTTTTTCTTTTCTCCTTCTCTTGTTCTTTCTATTTTATTCGTCTTCCCTTTTTCTTTTCTTCTTTCTTTTTCTTTCTCTTTTATTCTTCCATGGTTTCTTTCTTCTCTTTTTCTTTTCTTTTCTCTTTCTTTTCTACCTCTTTTTTATTCGTCCATTTTTTTCTTCTTCCCGATTTCTGTTCTTCTTTTGTAGTCTTTTCTTCTTTTTTTCTTTTCTTTCGTCTTTCATTTCTTCTGTTTTTTCTTTTCTTCTTCTCTTGTTCTTTCTATTTTATTCGTCTTCTCTTTTTCTTTTCTTCTTTCTTTTTCTTTCTCTTTTATTCTTCCATGGTTTCTTTTATGCTTTCCTTTTTATTCTCTTGTTCTTTTCTTTCCTCTCTTTTCTTTCTTTCTTTTTTATTCTTTTCTTTGTTTATTCTTCGCTTTTTCTTTCTCTGTTATTCTCCACTTTTTCTCTTCTTTTTTATTTTTCCCTTTTTCTTTTCTTCTTCCCATTGTATTTTTCTTTTAATCTTTATTTTATTTCTTATCTCCTTTTCTTTTTTCTTTCTTCCCATTCTTCCTCTGTCGGCCCTGATCACTGCGCATATTATACCTTTTCAAAGTCGACTAAAGTCGAGACCCGGATAAATCAATTCGCCAGTTGAGCGAGGCCCACGTGTGCGATTGCCGGAGGTTACCAGCCCAAACATTTGTTCTCAGATAAAAATCTGCCATTACTGATGTCCAAAACCAAAAACAATTCTAGAATCATAATAAACTTTTCCCTTTCTTACCATTTTTATAGCAGTTCTAAGTGCGGGGTTCGAATTTCAGTCGGGTACGTTGTATAGTGTGCGTTGTGGTGCAGTGGATATCGGCTCGGAACGAGAAATCGGGGAACCGAGTTCGAATTCCAGTTGAATTCATTGCATTCACTTACGCGCAAATACTCTTGGGAAAGGTATTAATCCGTCTCTTCCCTCCAGTTATGGGTTAAATAACAGGACAGATTGGTTTCTATAGCCTTCGCTGGCAACCAGTCTACCGCAGAAAGCAACAGCAACCTACTGCGGGATAATCTTCTGCCAAGTCAGTGATGTCTCTTTCGAGACATGATCGCCCAAGCGTGTATTACGTATGGCACTGACGCTGCATAGTATTAGTTGTTTCTAAAAATAAAAATCTTTGTTATCTTAAAAAAGAAAACCCGGGTCAGCTACAAAGAACATTTGCTGATCTCCTTCAGCACGTGGGCGAGCATGGTTCTCCACAACTTCCTGTTCTTTGCAGCTCTTAGCAAGGTTTGTATTTTTGCCATCATTTCTAATCTCCGTTCTGGTAACCATTTACACACGCTTACTTGGTAGGTTAGTTTCTCTCTCTCTCTCTCTCTCTCTCTCTCTCTCTCTCTCTCTCTCTTTTATATATATATATATATATATATATATATATATTTGCAAAATCACGTTTAAATCTGGCCATAACACATTACATTGCATTTGAATACATGGTTCTGTTGTCATTTCCCGCTTTCACGCACTGTGACGTCATAGAACCGCATTGCAAATTTGCGAACTGCGTTTGTTATTTTTGGTAACTATTACCGTTGCCTAGCGGAATATTATGTCAACACACAATAAAATCGTCGGTGATGGTGGATGTTATTGCATTACCGTCTTAATAACATCTCTGAAGATGGTTCATGTGAGCCGAAAGCTTAGAACCAAATTAATAAAAAATTATCCAAATGTTGGAGAATTTTTGTCTTTATTGTCAACTGAAATTAAATCCAAAATACGACGTTTAGAACGGCTCATGATTAAACATAATAGACATTCATTGTCTCTTATATTTAACAGCATATGTTTAGAAAATTACTTGCTGCCTCGATACACTATATATGTAATTCAGTTTTTTATTTAATATTAATTCAATTTACATTGCGACACGGAAATATATATGTTTCGAGATTTTACCTCATCATCAGACAATGTTGACTCATTGTTGTCAAAATGATTTACATTTTAATGTAGAAAGCAGTACGCTTGTCATTTAAAGAGTTAATATGGATGGGGGAAACAAGAAAAATAGATTTTATGTGTGTGTTTAATTTAACTAATCAAAATGAAGTTCATCTTTTAAATTTGAAAATACAGGTTTGGGGAATACAGGGTCTCTTCATTAAAAAATCCCCGTTACGTGAGCGTTCTTAAAAAAACGGCAAAGTCCGTCATTGCAAGTTGCCTGAAGACACAACAATAACTCGTTTACAAATTATATATATATATATATATAACCGGTCATTGGACAGAATTTAATTAGACTCGTATACAATTGTATTAAAAAGTGATCTATGCATATATAATGTAGTGCTTTTAAGTATTTTCATTCTGAACGACTAAAGATATCAAAAGCGTGAAACCAAATTTGCATAATCGGTTGAATTCTGAGTTGATATATATAGCTTAGCGGTAGAATCGCCGACTGATGTCAATTCGCTCGGATCTCAAATTATATATATATATATATATATATATATATATATATATATATATATATATATATATATATTATTGTAAGAAAGTGACAGAACACGTAGATTTTAAACCACTATTCAAGCAGTTACTTTTATAAAGAGTGCTCGATACAAAGTAGAGCTTTATATTGTAATGGTTGTTACAATGGTTTATAAAAGCATAGTATCACTGCACAAAAATGTTCATATTTCAGAGCACAAATGCCCTTCTGGTGATAAGTAGAAATGAAAATAAATGGTGAAAACGATTATTTCTTGGGAATGTGATATGTTAGTGATGTGTGGGATGGGAATTTAGTATGTCTAAGCCGGTCTGTCGGCAGTTTGTAACCATAGGCTTTGGGTTAGGAGAGGGGGACGGGGTAGTTTACTTTTGGACAGGTCACTTTTTAGTTTTGTCTAGGTAATTCTTATATTGGGATGTGAGTTTTTTTTTTAAAAAAAAGGGTAGACACTTTTTTATTTTACTACTATCTATGAGTGGATGAAATAGAGTGACTTTTTAGTGTTGTATGGGTTTATTTTATTTTATTTTATTGATATAATATTCGTTTTTTATTTTGTGGATTAAACATGGATATTAATTAACTTTTGGAGAGGATTATTTTACGTGAATGGGGTATTTAGTGGGGCCGCATAATACTTCAAATAGGTAAATAATTTTAACTGTAAGTTGATTTTATATTAGAGCACAAGTTTTGCCAAATCCCTTTTGGTTAATTAAATTTTAACGAAAAATATTTTCGGTGTTTACATAACACTGCTAATTCATCCCTACGGTTCAATAGTTCGCCATTGTTGGGGCACCTTAGAATGTGCAGCTTTTTACTCAGGCATAAAGGGCAGATGTCGTTAAGCGAGTTATAGGTTCTAGTTTTTTCCAGGAATTTTCCATTTTATTTTGGGTTTCTTTTTTGTGTCCTTTAATTTTCAAAAATATGTAGAAAGGTATGTTTGGTTTCGATAGATGTTGTTTTTTAATGAAGTTAAGTGCATGTACCAGCACTGCTTAAAGGTGTTCTTTGTAGGTCTGATGTAGACTTTATTTACAGTTGGGTTTTCAAGTGATGTCACATTGCATTGATAGGCAATTGAATTTATTTTACACCTATTTTGTAGTGGGCAATTATTGGGGTTTTTACAATTGCATAAGATTTTATTGTTGTTCATTTTATTATTTTGGTCGTTATTTTTATTTTGATCAACGTACTGACTTACTGACGGATGTGCATTGTGGTGCATTGGATATCGGCTCGGAACGATAAATTGGGGAGCCGAGTTCGAATTCCAGCCGAATTCATTGCATTCACTTACGCACAAATACCCTTGGGAAAGATATTAATCCGACTATTCCTTCCAGTTATGAGTTAAATAACAGGACAGATTGGGTTCTATAGCCGTGGTCGGCAACCAGTCTACCGCAGAAAGCAATGGCATCCTACTGCGGGATAATCTTCTGCCCAGTCAGTCATGTCTCTTTCGAGACATGATCGCCCAAGCGTGTATCACGTATGACACTTAACTGGCTGACTTAAGATATATTTATTATGATTTGTAATGATTTTTTCAAGGTTATTTGTGCAACTATAACTGAGTTTAAGTGTATTTTTGTTAAAAATTTTACTAAGAGGACTGTTAGTGGGGAAGTTTTTTTTAATTAAATTGAGGATCTTCTGCCTTAACTTGGTGTTTACCATGTGGTTGAAAGGCGGTGTATACCAAATAATTTTTCTATTTCTATTTCTCCTGCTATTGTTATAGTTTGTTATATACTTGATGTCTTGGTTTTTGTAGCTACTATGTTTTAGGGACTTATTTTAAAGACTTTTATGTTTGTTAAATATTTCTTCACTGGAAGTGTTTTTACTAATTCTATATTCTGTGGAGGAGGGTATGTGTTTGATTATACCTGGGGTGTGATTTGACTTTGGGTGGATGTATAATGGATATTCGTTGGGTTTTATGTATGGTTGGTAATTATTATTTACTAAGTCACGTGTTACATCGAGGAAGTATACTACTTTTAAATTAATGTTGACTATTACTTTTAGATTTAAACTTTTGAATTCTCTGTGGATAAGTTTTCCTATTTTGTCAGTTTTAAAATGTGTAGAATTTTGTACTAACATAAAAACACCATCTCTATATAAGCCTATGTTTTGCGTGTTTATGTCCTGGTGTGCAGTAAGATTGTATAGTGTAAATAAGCCAATGAGATCGGAAAAATCTGCAGAGTCTAACGCGCTTATTGTATTTATATATATATATATCAATATGTAAGCATGTTACGGAAATTAACGAATTTTAACGAAACTTGGTTATAACCAACCAACAATTTGTAATGAATTATTTTGAACATTATTTTTACCGATACTCGTATTTAAGTAGATATTTTGTTTTTAATTAAACAGTATTTTATATTTATATCTACCGGCCTGATTATTTACGATAAATTTTTATTACGAAAATGTGTGCTATCCAGCAGGATTCGAACCTGCGACCCCTATTTACATAGGGGAAGCTACCATTTGATCTGGTACTGTCTTAACCACTCGACCATGAAGATAGATAGATAGATAGATAGATAGATAGATAGATAGATAGATAGATAGATAGATAGATAGGCTGGGATAGATATGATAGATAGATAGATAGATAGATAGATAGATAGATAGATAGATAGATAGATAGATATGAACAGGCTGGGATAGATAGATAGATAGATAGATAGATAGATAGATAGATAGATAGATAGATAGATATAAACAGGCGGGATGGGATAGATAGATAGATAGATAGATAGATAGATAGATAGATAGATAGATAGATAGATAGATAGGGATAGATAGATAGATAGAACAGGCTGGGATAGATATCTAGATAGATAGATAGATAGATAGATAGATAGATAGATATGAACAGGCTGATAGATAGATAGATAGATAGATAGATAGATAGATAGATAGATAGATAGATAGATAGATGTGTCAGCTCTATCAATGATATTGAGCGCTTTCAAATAAGTACCACGCATATATAACATATAAATAATATAATATATATAACAAATTGCATATATATATATTTATAATTATATACATACATTTTCACACACATACACACACACAGACACACCCACACATACATATATATATATATACAATTTTTGGATGTCTTTGTGGTCCAGTGGATATGGGCTCAGAACGAGAAATGGTGGAGCTGAGTTCAAGTTCCAGTTGAATTCGTGGCATTCACTTACGCGCAAATATCATTTCGAAAGGTATTAATCCGTCTCTTCCCTACAGATATGGGTTAAATAACAGGACAGATTGGGTTCTGTAGCCTTACCGTATAAAGTAATGGCAATTTTCAGCCCAGTCAGTCAGGTCTCTTTCGAGACATGGTCGCCCAAAGCGTGTATCACTTATGGCGTTTAACTGACTGAATGAAGATAATAGTTGGAAACATAAGTAAAGTTTCTACTTGGCAAAAAGTGAAGGATCAGTTTTCTATTGTTATTAAATAATAATTTGATCCCCCACTAATTACTACTTATGAATACAATCCGTCTCTTCCCCTTTCAGCTATAGTTTAAACAGCAGGATAGAAGATCTTCTGCCCAGTCATGCCTCTTTCGAGACATGATCGCCCAATGCGTGTATCACGTATGGCACTGAACAGACCGAATGATGATGATAGTTGGAAACATAAATAAAGCTTCTACTGGGCAAAAAGTGGGGGATCTGTTTTCTATTGTTAATAAGTAGTATATATATACACTACCGGCCATAATTATTAGCCGACCCCAGTAATTATGGCCGGTAGTATATATATATATATACTACCGCCACTCCAGTTTTTTAAAAGAAATGATGTATTTCATATTATTTTTAGTATTTATTGCCAAGTGGATAATTCTAAATGAAAATAGAATGGTAATTTTGTTATTATTATCTTGCAAAATTTTACAAGGCAAGGAAGCAAAGATGAACTCGTCCGAATCACCCTATGTTTTCTTTATTCTTTCATTGATGAAATTGCAATATAGATAATTATTAAATATTTATAAATTCATTTAATGCACATGTTATTGTGCAACATTAACAAAAGAACCATTCTATTTTCATTTACAATGATTCACTTGGCAAGAAATAATAAAAAATAGTATGAAATACATCTTTTTTTTTAAAACACTGGGAGGCCTAATAATTATGGCCGGTAGTGTATATAATAAATGACGGAGATCAAAATTGTCTCGTACAACATAGTGAACAAACTTCCGTAGCAGCTGTCCTCTCAATTTAATTGGGCTTTATTTTTACGAAAAAAGTGGATAAGCAAAGAGGAAAATTAATTATGACTCAGCCTGATAGAAAGATTAGGCAAATTCTGACATTGACATTACTTTAATTCCAGATGCCTGACGATCTCACTTTTCCTTTTTTTCGAAAACATCACTGTAGTAAAACCATTTTCAGCGAAATCTTATAGCAAAATAATTTCCAGATATTTCTATAGCAAAAAAAAAAAAGATTGCAATGCTTGTGGTAGATAAGAAATTAAGAATTAAAAGCAAATTTCTTCTTCACTTTCACAAAAATTCGCAGTGACGTGTGAAATCCTGGTTTTGCCGCATAGAAAAAAGATTGACCTAGTGCTTAAAAAAAAGTCGAAACCGGATTTCACGAGTAGATGTTAAATTGATTTTCTGACCATTGGGAGCGATTTGCAAGACTGAAAAGAGTTGGCGATCCAGTGCGAAAAAACTAAATGTCTATAAACGGCTTCGGTTAGTGTCAGTCAGACAGTCAGATGGGAGCAGCGAGACAACACACTAAAATGTAACGGGAGAAACTTCAAGTCGACCGGGACGTAAGGTCGCGTCGTATATTTATTTCTTCGTACGGCTTCATACTTTACTGTGAAAAATGCTTTCAATGGATTTATATAGTAAAAACATATATAATGTCTTCCAATTGCAGATTTACTTCCTTATAATTTTATAGTAAAGAATTTACATTACAAGTATTGCATTATTTGGGATGCGATGGATAAATATCCCGAATTTTATATTTTTAATATCGCCCATGCGTGTCGTTTGTTTTTAATTTATCGACTGTGCAGTATAGCAGAGTCAGTTGGGCACTGTCAGAAAAATGAACACCAAGAAAATTCACACTGCCATAAATGTGGAAACAATATGCTGTTTTGCTTAACATTCGCACTCATTTCAGAGTGTTTGGGTGTCAATTTGATGAGAGTACAAAGGATTCTGAAAGAGTTGGATGAGTCTAATGATGATTACGAATGTGTTTCGAGTGATCACTAGCGACTCCATTCATCTCTCCTCACAGGGTGTAAGAATCAATCAGTCAGTTAAGTGCCATACTTGATACACGCTTTGAGCGATCATGTCTCGAAAGAGACATGACTGACTGGGCAGAAGATTTTCTATCCTGCTCTTTAAACTTTAGCTGAACAGAGAAGAGACGGATTGTATTAATAAGTAGTAATTAGTGGGGGATCAGTTTATTACTTAATAACAATAGAAAACTGATCCCCTACTTTTTGCCCTGTAGAAGCTTTACTTATGTTTCCAATTGTTATCTTCATTCAGTCAGTTAAGTGGCTTACATAATATACGCTTTGGGCGATCATGTCTCGAAAGAGACAT
Organism: Ascarosepion bandense; assembly: GCA_037127315.1. Taxonomy (NCBI): domain Eukaryota; kingdom Metazoa; phylum Mollusca; class Cephalopoda; order Sepiida; family Sepiidae; genus Ascarosepion; species Ascarosepion bandense. Next base: position 1,111,481 of record JBBBDQ010001812.1, read on the forward strand.
GACTGACTGGGCAGAAGATTTTCTATCCTGCTCTTTAAACTTTAGCTGAAGAGAGAAGAGACGGACTGTAATAAGTAGAAATTAGTGGGGGATCAGTTTATTACTTAATAACAATAGAAAACTTACTAAGCTTTACTAATGTTTCCAACTATTATCTTCATTCAGTCAGTTGAGTGCCATACGTGATACACGCTTGGGCGATCATGTCTCGAAAGAGACATGACTGACCGGGCAGAAGATTTTCTATCCTGCTCTTTAAACTATAGCTGAAGGTAGAAGAGACGGACTGTAATAAGTAGAAATTAGTGGGGGATCAGTTTATTTACTTAATAACAATAGAAAACTGATCCCCTTTTTTGCCCAAGAGAAGATTTACTTATGTTTCTAATTTTATCTTCATTCAGTCAGTTAAGTGCCATACGTGATACACGCTTGGGCGATCATGTCTCGAAAGAGACGTGACTGACTGCGCAGAAGATTATCCCGCAGTAGGTTCCCATTGCTTCCTGCGGCAGACTGGTTGCCAGCCAAGGCTATAGAAATCAATCTGTTTTATTATTTAACCCATAACTGGTGGGAATAGACGGATTAATACCTTTCCCACGAGTATTTGTGCGTAAGTGAATACAAGGAATTCAATTGGAATTCGAACACGGCTTCCCTATCTGTCGTTCCGAGTCGATATCCACTGCACCACAACGCATATCCTCACTCAGAATCAATACAGAGGCTTCAATCAAGTTCCTTGTAGAGTTAGTTTTCCCTGGGTCAAGAGGGTGGACGCTGGAACACCTTATATCTGACAAAAAATCTCTGCACCAAGTAGGAGAACCCAGTCATGACTGTCAGACGATTTCTGCGACCACATCACCCCTTACATTTGGCCACCTAACACCCCAGACTGCAACCCGCCTTGATTATTATGTGTGGGACACAGTTGAGTGAGAGACCAATAAAACTGCTTGAAACACCAAAAATAAACTGAAGACATGAATTGAAATTATTTTTGAAATTATTATTTTTAAAAGATCTTGGTAAAAATATTTTCTTTTACATCTGTAACTTCCTAACTCCACGTAAACTTATGAAACTTTAAGAAGTCAAGTTTTGTAGAGCAAATTGATAATTTTGAGGACCCTAGAAGTATGCCTGGATTCGTCATCGGAGGCAACAATTTAAACAACCTAAGGTACGCAGATGATACAGTACTGATGGCAGACACAGGAACGAAACTACAAGACCTCCTACAGAAGGTAGCTAAAGATAGTGACAAGAAAGGACTATAAATAAACTGCAAGAAAACCGATTGCATGGTCATCAGTAAAAAGGGCAGCCCAATATGCCAAATACAGGTCGGTCATACTGAAATCAAGCAGGTACAAAAATTTAAATATCTGGGAAGTGTTATAAGAGAAGACGGAAAGTGCGACACAGAGATCCGAAGGCGAATTGGCATGGCGAAAGAAGCATTACAGAAGTTGAGTAAAGTATTAAGAAACAGGACAATTTCGCTAGAAACAAAGAGGAGAGTATTGAATTGCTATGTGATGTCAGTTCTTCAATATGGCTGTGAATGCTGGACAATATCATCAAAGATGAAGGAAAAATATGAAGTAACTGAAATGTGGGTCTACAGAAGCTTACTGTATATAAAGTGGGGGATCAATTCCATATTACAATCATTATATAAACTGACCCCTCACTTTGTGGTCACAGCAGTTTCTATACATTAATATCCCTGAGATCCAAAGGACGACACAGAGATCCGAAGGCAAATTGGCATGGCAAAGGAAGCATTCCAGAAGTTGAGTAAAGTATTAAGAAACAGAACAATTTCGTTCGAAACAAAGAAAAGAGTACTGGATTGCTATGTGTTGTCAGTTCTTCAATATGGTGGTAAATACTGGACAATATCATCAAAGATGAAGGAAAAGCCCTGATCTCAATCCTATTGAATATCTATGGGATATTTGGATAAAAAAAAATTGATAAATCTAATGTTACTTCGCAAGACACACTTTGGGAACAAATACAAGCTGCTTGGCAGGAGATACCATTAGATACATTGAAGAAGCTTGTGATGTCAATGCCTGACAGAATGAAGGCTGTGATCGAAGCAAAAGGCTATTATCCTAAATATTACATTTATTTTATAACAAGTATTTTTTCTTGTTAAATCATTTGTTGAGTAAATCAAATAAAATTACTTTAATTAAATTGTTTATATGTCAATATGCCTCACAAAAGATAAAATAGTTTTTGTCCTAATACTTTTGCACATTACTGTACACACACACACATATATATATATATATATATATATATATATATATATATGTATACTAGGTGCGATTGGTAAATTGTCGCAATTATTTTATTATTTCAAAGTGAAAGGCTATTATAGTAAATATTAAATTTATTTTGTAACAAGTATTTTTTCTTGTTAAAGCATTTCTTGAGTAAATCAAATAAAATTACTTTAATCAAATTGTTTATTTTCTGTCAATATGCCTCACAAAAGATAAAATAGTTCTTGTCCTAATACTTTGCACAGTACTTTATATGTATATGGATATGACTGTCTGTCAGCCTGTCTGTGTGTTTGTGTGTCACCATTTTAACGAACCTAACTCCACCGAATCACTTTGTCCAATTTCAACCAAATTTGGATCACTTGCCGATCATGACAGAAACATTTGAAGTCCGCAAACCTTTTTCTAATCGATTCACAGGCTACGGCAGAAATCATCGAGCGCTTTGTTTTTCAGAAACTCTTCTCCTCTGAGTCGTCTTATGCGAAATTCAACCAAAATCTTGTAGATCGAGGACCGAACCTTTGATGTACACAAATCTTTTTCAAATCAATGCAAAGGGTTCGTCAAAAATCAGCGACAAAATAATTTTGAGTGGTCTTTTGCGCACTTTTATGCATTTCTCCAAGACGCTTCACTCAAACTCAGTCAAAATCGAATCACTGTTTGATCAAGGTCTGATGCCTTGATATGCAAACAAAAACTTTACACGCTGGGTGCGGCAAAAATTAATGGAAATTGTTGCTTTTTGTGATTGTTTATTTCTCTGAAACGTTTAGTTGTCTTCCAACAAAAATCAGGTCTTTTTTGTAACTTTTACCTTATCATATGCCATAACAATTTCACGTTTTCTACAAGGTGCCAACCCCTGCGACGTTGCAGGAATAATGCATCCACTTTTCCTGCGTCACAACGTCATCGCATTACATTACATTCTCCTGTAACGCCCGCCCCCCGTTCTTGAAATTGTACATACATCATTCCCGTTTATTGGCAAGGCATGAATCCAATTTTATAAATACAACAAAAACCAATACTTACTTCGCATTTTTTAAGCTTACGTGTCACACTGGAGATTTTGGAATAAACACTTATCTTTACCATTTCAAAATAACCACTAAAAACTCCCGAGCAACGCCGGGCTATACAGCTAGAATATATGTATATATATAATTGTTTCAGTGAAAAAAAAAAAAACGAAACTAAGAAAAAGTACAAATGATGCATAAACGGAGTACATCGATTAATTTCTAACGAGTGAGACAGAATCCAAAAAACATCCTCCAAAATCATCCCGCAGACGAGAAAAAATGTTTTTTATAATTCCATCAAACCAAGTTTAAAATCTAGCTAGTTAGTTGTGTCCAATCAAATAATTCGTAAAGTGCTTTCACGATTGCTTACTTGAACCATTTTTTTTCTTTACGATTATTATTTCATTATTTCCACATTACACCCACCACACACACATATATATATATATATATATATATATAAACAGTAGCTCCTCCGGCATTTACGCACCGCTCATTCGATAATGAATTGGAACACTCTAGCTGTTCAGCGTGTTTATACTCGCTAAAAAGCCTGCCTTCTTCTACTGGACGCTCGTGGCCTAGGGGTAGAATCGTCGACTGACGCCAATTCGGTCGGTTTCAGTCCTGGTTTAGGAAGCGACCGTATTCTAAGCCGTACTGATGAGCTATAATGCAGCGAAACAGATCTGTCTGCGGATAACTATAGTGTGTATGTATGTATATATATATGTGTGTGTGTGTATATATATACATGCACTACGGGCCATAATAATTAGGCTACCCCAGTGTTTTAAAAAAATGATGTATTTCATAATATTTTTAGTATTTATTGCCTGGAGAATAATTGTAAATGAAAATAGAATGGTTCTTTTGTTAATACTGCACAATAACATGTGCATCAAATGAATTTATAAATATTTAATAATTACCTATATTGCAGTTTCATCAATGAAAAAATGAAGAATATTTAGGGTGATTCGGACGAGTTTATCTTTGCTTCCTTGTCTTGGAAGATTTTGCAAAGTAATAATAACAAAAGAATCATTCTATTTTCATTTAGAATTATCCACTTGGCAATAAATACTAAAAATAGTATGAAATACATAATTTCTTTTAAAAAACTGAGGTGGCCTAATAATTATGGCCCGTAGTATATATATTTATATAATGTGTGTGTGTGTGTGTGTGTGTGTGTGTGTGTGTGTGTGTGTGTGTGTGTGTGTGCATCTTTGCTAAGAAATTTTAATAGGCTTGCCGAGCCAGGAATTTTTTCGTGTCAGAATTCATGTTGCACATTTATAAGTTTACCATTGGTCGAATACTGTAGTCATATCTGGTCGGAGGGAGCAACAATACGGTTCTACAGAAGGATGCTGAGGTTAACATTGAAAAAGTACGTGATCAACGACGAGGTGTTGGAGAGGATGCAAACGATAAGAAAACTTGTACTTGACATCAGAAAGACACAGATGAGATCGCTGGGTCACGTAATGAGAAAGGAGGGCTTGGAGATTCTGATACTCACAGGAGGGATAGAGGGAAAGAGAGACAGGTGAAAACTGCGTGAGACATATTTGAAGAGGAAAAATATTAAAAGTCACAAGGGACAATAAAGAAATAAATTAAATTAAAATTAAATCTTATAAATTTAGCCTAGCGCTTTTTAATAACAAGATTAAAAATATAAAATTAAAAATTAAGTAAATAAAAGATTTTAAATTTAAATATTGTAAAATTCCGTGTAGATAAAAATTCAATTGAAAATTTTAAATTAAAATTTTGAAATTACGAAAAATATTTAAAATGAAAGGAGAAGAAATTAAAGGGGCTTAATTCATATAACGTAAACATTTAAATATTTAGAAAATTTAAATATTCTAAGAATACAAGTTAACACATGAAACTCCGAATCGTGCCATCGACATAGGAAAATATGTATATTTATTAATATATATCTTTTTATTAGTATCTCTGATACTAATAAAAAACCCAGTACATATATTGGTTTTACTACAACCACGTTCTCCCGTAGACTTACATGTCATCTTTCTGATCAGAGTATAATTAAACATTTCTCTGAAAAACATAAACATGTAGGTAATATCAAACAGATTTTGGTCAACAATACGGTAATCCTTACTCATACACATAGTAAGAGGAACTTTCAGACATTGGAGGCCATGTACATCAAATCCAAACAACCAACACTTAATAAAATCACCTTTAAATCCGGACATACGTTATATTGCATTTGAATACGTAGGTTTGTTGTCATTTCGCGTTATCACGCGATGTGACGTCATAGAAGCGCATTGCAAATTTGAGAACTGCGTTTGTTATTTTTGGTAACTATTGCCGTTGTTTAGCGGAGTTTTATGTCAACACAAAATCAAATCGTCGGTGATGGTGGATGTTATTTTATTACCTTCTGAATAACCTCTCTGAAGATGGCTCATGTGAGCCGAAAGCTTAGAAGCAATTAATAAAAAATTATGTCTTTATTTTCAACTGAAATTCAACTGAAATTAAAGTAAAAATACGACGTTTAGAACGGCTCATGATTAAACATAATGGACATTCATTGTCTCTTATATATATATATATTTATATATATATATATATATATATATATATATATATATGACACTTGAATAAGATTTCTATACATGTGTGCACCCTCATATATATATATATATATATATATATATATATTAATTCACGTAACTATATATATATATATATATATATATATATGTGTGTGTGTGTGTGTGTGTGTGTGTGTGTGTGTGTGTGTAATTGTATGTATATCAGTCTGTTCATATTTATGTTTCCTCTTTGGCCATTTCTTTTATCTATATGTCTTTCTATCTATCTACCTATGTAACTTTTCTAGTAGCTTAATATCTATCTATCTATCTATCTATCTATCTATCTATCTCATTTTTCATATCTATCTATCTATCTATCTATCTATCTATCTATCTCAGTCAGCTCATATCTATCTATCTATCTATCTATTCCAACTTAACATCTATCTATCTATCTATCTATCTATCTATCTATCTCAGTCAGCTCATATCTATCTAATTATCATTTCCAGTAGTTAAATATATCTAACTATATATTTATCTCCGCTCGTGTCCATCTCACTATCTTTCTCGGTGTGTTTATACCTCGTCTCTCTCTTTCCGTTTTTCTCTCTTTCCATCGCTCTCTCTCTCTCTCCCTCTCTCTCTCTCTCTCTCTCTCTCTATCCCATCGTATTCTTCTTCTCCATCGGCTCGCATGCGCACGTCTATTTACAGATTTCACATCACACTCACAAAGCCGCGTATCAATACATTTTCAGTCGGATTGTTGCATATTAAAAGTTTTATTGTCATCAGCACTAAGATGGTCTCTTTATGGAGCCTGAAATACGGTTTGATGAAAATCTATCTCGGCGTGATGGCAGGGAGTACCCATCATCCAAATATTTCCTTTCGGCATCGCACATTAAGCTTAGGGGACGAGGTCAGGTTCAACACCTGAAGTGGCCCATAAAGAAAGGTGCACGAGTTCAAATGACAATTTCTTGTACCACCCGCCTGTGCGTATGCAGTACTTTCACTCTAACTTCGACCTTGTGTCAAACATCCCATTTAAATCAAATCGGAAACTTGACTGTCTCACGGTTGTTGGTCCTCGGTATGACGGTAAACTGCATCCGGCAGCAAGACCTTGGATTGGTAGGTTTGTCGTTGCGTGGAACCACCACTTAATCGCTGTTGTTCCCAGGTCCACCCTGACCTTGACCTGTTTGGCTCCCAGCTGTGGACAAATACTTAAGCTTAACCTAGGTAAAAACACTTTGAAATTATAAAATTAATTATCAAACACACATACACACCATAAACACAAACACACATGCATGCTCTAGCACACCTACACACACACATACACACACACACACACACACACACACACACACACACACACACACACACACACACACACACACAGAATTACCGACAGCAGCAGCAGCTAGGAAGGACCATTTGTTAAAAGGCACGAACTCAAACACAATCCCTGTAACCTTCTGAAGATGAGATTTTAATCTCGAAACATTAATGTATAATAAACAGGTGATATCCAACAATTTATTTACCTTCCTTTATTTTGCTAAACGCATTCTGACAGCCTTCAAAACCTAACCATACTAGCAGTATAGCCCGGCGTTGCTCGGGTATAATGAAAGCTTTAAAACTAATCCATGGTCCTGGAGCTCAGACTCTTTGGACGTTGGCACAAAAAACTAAAAAGCAATAGTTGTTTCCAGTTAAAGCGAAACCGTAGACTGAAAGAAAAATGAGTCAAATTTTGGTTTCCTGGTATCGATATCAAATTTTCTGCACTATTGTAAGAACTGCAACCTTGAAACTTCTGAATATCGTTTCTTATGTCTTTGTCTATGAGTGTATCAAATTTGATTAAAATCGGACCACTCCTTCTATAACCCGATTTTTTCGATTATCGATTTTCGATATTTATCGGGGGTACCTTGACACAAAACCTAGCTAAGAACACTTGCAGAAACTTATAGTACAACTGTGTAAATTTTTAAGAAAATTGGTTCAGCCGTTTTGGAGTCTATAGGTAACGGATACACACACAGACACACACACACACACACACACACACACACACAGACACATACACAGACAAAGTTCCAGTTATAAATAAGTTTAGATAGATAGATTTAGATTTATAAAATTAGTATTTTTATTGTAAAATTTCGAGTAATAATTTTTTGGAGAAGAAGATATTACCAGCATTACATTGTTGAAGAGAAAAATATTACCAGCAATATATTTGTGCAAAAAAATACAATATATACCAGTGATACATCTGGTATATATATTTAATCTTAGAATATTTAAATTTTTACGTTTTATGAATTACACCCCTTTTATTTCTTTTCCCTGCATTTTAATATTTTCTTTCTTTTTTTTTTTTGTAATTTTAAATTTTAATTCAAAATTTTAACTTGAGTTTTTTATCTCCATATAATCTTAGAATATTAATTCTTTTTATTTATTTACTTAATTTCTTATTTTAAGTTTTTAATCTTGTTATTAAAAATGCGTTAACCTAAAATTATAAGAATTAATTTTTATTTAATTTATTTAATT
>JBBBDQ010001812.1:1122500-1177500 GCA_037127315.1 Ascarosepion bandense
AAACGCCAACATCCGGTCCATCGCTTTTGCTCGGTATTACCACAAGTTGTCTTATTCCTTTCACACGCATTTTGCCGATCTTCGACAAAATTAATTTAACCCTAAAATGGTCGGAGGGATGAAGAATGAATGTTTCCGCCAAACAAGTAATAATGAGAACTCCTTTTATTTTCCTTCTTTTTTTTTTTTTTTTTTTCGTTGATTTTCAGAGGACATAGAAATCGGGGATCCAAGTTCGAATTCCTGTTGAATTTTCTGCATTCACTTACGAGCAAATACCCTTGGGAAAGGTATTAATCCATCACTTCCCTCCAGTTATGGGTTAAATAATAGGACAGATTGGGTTCTATAGCCTTGGCTGGTAACCAGTCTACTGCAGCAGATACTGGCAACCTGTTGCGGGATAATTAAAATGCCTGAGCTCTATACAGTGTAAGAATTGGGACCCTTCCCTTAAATAATTTTCAACGAATCTTTCTCCAAATTGAGGAAGCCGGCTCAAATCGACCAGGGTTAATGCCGAAACAGGTACAGGTTTAAATATTATAGTCTACAACCTTTGAGGTTTAGCAGCTATGGCTACAACATCTCCAAGAAGGAATTGCTGTAATGATCCATATATGTTCTGCTATATCTTTGCGTTGTGTCGTGGCTCGTACCATGTGACATCCGGTCGCCCGGATGTATAAAAGACTATGTGCGTTTAGCACGTGAGAGTGGTGTCATTATCACGGACTTCGGAAAGTAATACCCACTACTGCGAGAGACTGTAAATATTGTATATACATCTTGATTGTACCACTCTGTTAATAAAGTAGTTTATCTACATTTCTCGGTGTATCTCTTCATTCCACAATACAACCCCTTAGAAACTTTACTTTGCAGGAGCAAAGAGGTAACATTAAAGGTGCATCGTGTCTACTATAAGGTACCATTTGGAGATCAGGCCCCCTCACAAAGCTGTGTAGAAACTTTGCGATCATGGTCTTAAGGGAAGAATGCTAAGCTCAAGTCTGACGTTGCAACAGTTTGGGAAGAACCAACAAAACATTAGGATAACTGATACTTCTGCATTTTCAATGTAAAAGGTTTCAATAAAAAAATTAAACAACTTGAAATATTCCATTTGCCAATCGACTGGTTGCATACGATGAGGAAAACCTATGCCTGTATTCACTAAGCTGCCACAGATTGATCTTGAATTCTTCAATTTTACAAACGAAGATGATCAAACTGATATCTTTAAGTTATCTGATGTCTGTGTAGCGGATAAGAAATTAATTCAAATCAATCTTCTTCTTCACTATTACAAAAATTCACAACGATGTACAAAATCCTGTTTTTCCCAAATTGAAAAAGGATTGACCATGTGCTTCACGAAAGAGTCGAAACCAGATTTTGCAAATAGGTGTTAAAATGATTTTTTACCAATGAGAACAACTTGTAAGACTTGAAAGGACTTAGCGATCCAGTGCGAAATTCAAAAGAGCATATAAATGACTTTGCAGCGTCAGAGACTCAGATGGGAGCAGCGAAAGAGATACAAACATCTAAAATGTAACTTCAAGCGATCCGGACATTGTTCTCTTTCTCTTTCTCCTTATCTCTTTCAACAATTACTACTAGGAACATTTTGTACGAACTCTACTCATAACTTCTTAATAATGTTTCTAATTGAACATTAATTTCTACGAATTCTTGTTATTTCTCCTTTTAATAAATTTCTATTTTAAAATGCAAAATGTATATTTTATTCTTTTTACGCTATTCCACACAATTCCACATATTCCAACCTGACGACAACCAACAGTCGGGTGAGAACCTTCTGATAATAATTCTGATAAAAATTCTGATACTGATGATGAAAAGCCTTCTGATGATTATAACTCTGCATAAAACTTGTAAGCTGTAGGGATTTCGATTAAGTTTGACACAAGGCCGAATCGAGGAAACATTAACCATCTCCCTACGCTACATCTGTTCTTCAATATGACAGTGAATGCTGGATAATATCATCAAAGATGAAAGAAAAACTTAAAAAAAACTGAAATGTGGTTCTACAGAAGGATGATGTGGATATCATGGATCGAGAATGTGAGTAATGATAAGATTTTAGAAAGGATGGAAACGAAAAAAATAATACTGAGCATCAGGTAAAGACAGCTGAAGTTCTTGGGACATGTGGTGAGAAAAAAGGTTTGGAGAATCTGATACTCACAAGTTAGAAAGAAGGAAAGAGAGACGGGGCAAGCAGCGGATAACATATTTGAAGGGCCTGAGCAGGTGGATGGCAGAGTAGAGGTGTGTGGTGTAACAGAAGAAAGCATGCTAAGAGCTACCAGGGATAGGGAGACGTGATAGGCTATGATCGCCTACGTCCTGAAGGGACATGATACATAGAAGAAGATACTGATTGCGATAAACTTTGTTCGTTTATTCAGCCTAATTGAAAGAACTGGTGAGAGATTTGTATTTGCTAAAGGAGTCGAATTGTTGGCTTCTATGCTACAAGAGAAAAGACTGCTGAAACCTGGTATCGTCATCTCCCTTTATCGTAACAGAGATTCAGAACTGCGGAAACCCTTCCATTCAAACGACCAACTTTTTCTTCTGTTGTGGAGTTATTTTCGCAGTGGAGGTTAGTATATGTGCTAAAGTTAGTCCTAATAAGTTCGACGTACAAAAACGTTAGGAACTTGATATAATATGTATTTTTTTTTTATAAGCGTTTCACCCCGAGCAAGGCATGTCACTGCCACTACTGCGCAGGAGGCTACATAGAGTGGAGAAAGGATGATTAAATATAGGAAATGTCCGAGGGTGGGTGATAGGCGGGTAGGGATACCGAGAATGAGGGTTGGGTAAATGAGAGTGTTCTGAGAATAATTGGGAGTTAGTGTGATAGGAGGTGTCTATTGACCCTACATTTAAACACCTGGAGATTGTAGCTGTCGGGAAAGCAGACTTGTGGAAGGGAGTTCCACAGGCGGGAGGCGCGAGAAAAGAAGCTGTTGGAGTAGAATTTATGGTTACATCTTATTTGTTTAATTGTAAAAGGGTGGGACCTAGTTGCTAATCTAGTATCTCGTGTAAATTCGTGCTTAGGCGGCACCAGTGATCTAAGCTCATCGGAGCAGAAGCCATGAAAGTACTTGTAGAAGAGGCACCGGGAAGCCACATCACGCCGGTGAGAAAGCGGCTGCAGCCGGTCTGACAAGTCAGTATCAACCACGTTACAGATCCTCCTTTGTATTTTGTCAAGAAGCCCAAGGAGAGCAGCAGGGGCACCCGACCAGATATGGCAGCAATATTCAATACACGGGCGGATGGTAGATTTGTATATGTGCAGAATAGATTCAGGTGGGAAAAACTTCCGGGCCCTGCACAGAGAGCCGACTTTCATAGCAGCATATTTGGCAATGGATTCGATATAGTCATTCCATTTGAGGTCCGCCGAAAGTGTATTACGCAGTGTAATCTTGCCAGGTCGCTGACTACTTTCGTATTTGGCTAACTGTCGACTACTATCGTCCAACATCGACTGACCCTCGTTCCTCTTACTACTCTTACTTAAATTAGGTGAAAAAAACTATTCACTATAGTATAGGTGTGTTTCACCGTAACATATTCACAATTTTAAAAGAAGCTTGAAATGTGTTTTGCTTCATAATAGAAATAAGTATAGCTCACTCTCAATAGGATATGCTGTAAAAAATTTAAAAAAAGCGTATGCTAACATCTAGATTCTGCTGGAGAATTTTGGAATACTATGGGTAATTTGTGTAGATTTGAAAAGTGAATTTTACTTTTGGTTTGCAGGGTGGCTGCACGAAGTACCCCTCTTTCTTGGGTTACTGGGATAGTAGCCCCACAGTGAATCACTGGTTAAAGAAGGAATGGCCACCAAGACACATATTAATGCCTGGTGATAAAAACATCATTAATGAGCCTCTGGTTGATAGGGAAAACAGTCTTTTTCCCACTTCTATAAAACTGGGTCCTGGGTATGACGGTAAACTGCATCCGGCAGCAAGACCTCAGATTGGGAGGTTGTGAAAAGCATGAAACTAACTCTTAATTGCTGTTGTTCCCAGGTCCACCCTGACCCGGAGTGGTAGCACCTGTTAGACTTCCAGCTATGGGCAAATATTTAACCCCCAAACTTGGGTCAAAACAATATGAAAATATAAAAATATAGTTTTATAGAAATATGGGCATAAAAATAGACTTTTATAGAAAAATATACATTTTTGAAGGAAAATATTACCAACAATACATTTTTGAAAATAAAAAAATTATTACCATTACACATTTTTGAAAAACATTATTGCCATCATACATTTTTTAATGAAAAAAGTTATTACCAGCAATAGATTTTTTAATACAAAACTAGAAGGAATCTTCAGTTTTTTTTAATAAAATTTTAAAAAATTTTCATCAAAATCTGACTAAATCAACCTTTTTTCTATAACCGAACATTTAAAAAAATATCTTAAAACTCTACTATTTTGTCATTAAATAACCCATAGAGGTTGATATGTCGTTAAACAAAACTCAAGCTCAAACTCATATAAAACTTGGTTTAATGAAGTGATTTGTCAAAACTCTTGATCACAGTGGAGATTGGCTTCTTGACAAAATACAAAGGAGAATCTGTAACGTGGTTGATACTGAGTTGGCAGACCGGCTGCAGCCGCTCTCTCACCTGCGTGATGTGGTTCCCTGTGCCTCTTCTACGAGTACTTTCATGGCTTCTGCTCCGATGAACTTAGATCACTGGTGCCGCGTAAGCACGAATTTACACGAGATACTAGATTAGCAACTAGGTCCCACCCTTTTACAGTTAAACAAATAAGATGTAACCGTAAATTCTACTCCAACAGCATCTTTTCTCACGCTTCCCCTCTGTGGAACTCCCTTCCACAAGTCTGCTTTCCCGACAGCTATAATCTCCAGGCGTTTAAATGTAGGGTCAATAGACACCTCCTATCACACTAACTCCCAATTATTCTCAGAACACTCTCATTTACCCAACCCTCATTCTCGGTATCCCTACCCGCCTATCACCCACCCTCTGACATTTCCTATATTTAATCATCCTTTCTCCACTCTATATAGCCCCCTGCGCAGTAGTGGCAGTGACATACATTGCTCGGGGTGAAATGCTTATAAAAAAAATATATATGTTCAATGTTTCCAACTCTCAGTGATGAAAAGAAAAATTCAGGATTATTTGATGGACATCAAATAAGAAAACTTCTCGGGAATGTACACTTCGTTGTAACAGTAAATGTAGAAAAAACTTCTTGTTAACAATTTAATAACTATTTTCAATTTTTTTTTATGAGTACAGTCTTTGGCGGACCTGAAGGAGACTGCCACCACCTTTAAAATTGTTTTTTTCTTTTTTCTTTTTTACTTTTTCAGCGCAGTCTTATCGTTTGTCACATAAAGTTGTCATTATTGTTGACTAGAAGTATAGCCCGGCGTTGCTCGGGTGTAATGAAAGCTTTAAAACTAATCCATGGTCTTGGAGCTCACACTCTTTAGACGTTGGCACAAAAGACTAAAAAGCAATAGTTGTTTCCAGTTAAAGCGAAACCGTAGACTGTAAGAAAAATGAATGGATGTAAGTCAAATTTTAATTTCCTGGTATCGATATCAAATAAGTTTTTTTCGTCGTAAACTGAATGATGAAGGCTAAATAAGTCCTCTGAGTAAATGGTATCATGGATGAGACTAAGAACTACAATTATACTTACTTAGAGCCAAACCTGAAGCAAAAACTAAAATAAAAGGGCTGAAAAAAAATACAGACATATAGGCAGATAAACAGACACACACACACACAAACATCTTTACTTTTATATATATATATATATATATATATATATATATATTATCGATTTTCTGCACTATTGTAAGAACTGCAACCTTGAAACTTCTGAATATTGTTTCTTATGTCTTTGTCTATGAGTGTATGAAATTTGATTAAAATCGGACAACTCCACCTATGACCCGATTTTTTCGATTATCGATATTTATCGGTGGTACCTCGACACAAAACCTAGCTAAGAATACTCGCAGACGCTTATAGTACAACTGTGTAAATTTTCAAGAAAATCGGTTCAGCCGTTTCGGAGTCTATAGGTAACGGATACACACACACGCACACACAGAGACAAAGTTCCATTTATAAATAAGTTTAGATGAGTACAAACTTCGGCGGACCTGAAAGTGATTGCCACCACCTTTAAAATTGTTTTTTTTTTTTCAGCGCAGTCTTATCGGTTGTTACACAAAGTTGTCATTATTGTTAATGTTGCCGTAATGAAATAAATACGGAGGCAAAGATGATCTGAATTTTTTTTTTATTTTTTTTTTATTGAGACACTTTTTAAATTACCTTCCCACAAAAAGAAAAGAAAAAAATGTTTATTCTCAAATTCCTTTGAGAAATCTTTGAATAAAGCCATTCTTTAAATTTCAGAGAAAGATGCCATCGTAAGAACTAAAGAAAACTTGAAAAAGACAGAAACAAGAGCAGCAACTCGCTCCAAAAAAAAAAAAGCGACCCCAACGCGAGTGGTTCCAAAATGGAGGATCGATTTACTATAACGTTAAAAGAGAAACTGAGCCATCACCACCAAAATTGTTTAAATATGGAAATTTTTCCAAATGTTTTTGATAATCGGAAACTTTATGTAATACTCGATAAGACTGCACTGAAAAAAGTAAAAAAAAAAAAATGAAAAAACAACAAATTTAAAGGTGGTGGTAGTCTCCTTCATGTCGGCCCAACCTTCATATCTTGCAAAAATGCAATGTTTTTATATCTTAAAAACGTGATAGGCAAAAAATGATTTGAATTCAGCACTGAATTAGGTAAATTGCATTAGAATTTTAGTTTGAGTTTGAGTTTTGTTTATCAACTCTGTGGGTTGTAGTACCAAAAAAGGTGCGGTTTTAAGATATTTTTTTAAAATATTCGGTTACAGTGAGAAGGTTGATTCAGCGCCGGGAGCATCTCTCATCAAGGTACAGCAATAATCTTTGTGCCTGTGTCTGTTTATCTGCCTGTATGTCTGTATTTTTTAAGCCCTTTTATTTTAGTTTTTGCTTCTGGTTTGGCTCTAAGTAGGTATAATTGTAGTTCTTAGTTTCAGCCATGATACCATTTACTCAGAGGACTCAGCCTTCAATATTCAGTTTACGACGAAAAAAACTTATTTTATATCAATACCAGGAAATCAAAATTTGACTTACATCCATTCATTTTATTTCAGTCAACGGTTTCGCTTTAACTGGAAACAACTATTGCTTTTTTGTCTTTCGTTCCAACGTCCAGAGAGTCTGAGCTCCAGGACCATGGATTAGTTTTAAAGCTTTGATTACACCCGAGCAACGCCGGGCTATGCTGCTAGTATATATATATATATATATATATATATATATATATATATATATATATATATATATATTAGGTGCGATTGGTAAATTATCGCAATTATTTTATTATTTCAAATATTCTTTAGGCTGAGTCTGAGCTCCAGGACCATGGATTAGTTTTAAAGTTTTCATTACACCTGAGCCACGGTGGGCTATGCTGCTGGTAGAAAATAAAAAGTAGCAAAGTAAGAAATGACGAAAGGAAAAAGAAAGAAATGAAGAATGGAAAAAGAAGAAAGAAATTGTTATCAAAATATGACGCAAGATGAAGTAAAGGACGTTCTTGAAGAAAGAAAGTGTGAGAAGAAACAAAGAAAATTTAGGAAAGACAATTAAATAAAAAAAAGAATTAATATGAGTGACTGAAATATCAATCTTAACAACAGTCGTCCCTGGTATCTGCTGTTCAAAAAGGCGCGAATAGGTCGTTTCTCAGACAAGGTTTGAATGACGAGGAAACAGCAGAATGACGCCTGCCTATTTCGTCTCTAAAATGGAAGTGGAAAGCATTGATCTGTAGAATTAGCGGGGAAGTTGGGATTTAGGGCTGACGCTTGGTTGGAAGGTTCTTAGGTCAAAAGAAGGCACTGTCCGCCTCGTAATCGAAGCAAAGAGAGTGGAATAAGTAGAAAATGGGCGTCTGGACTTTGGCCCCAATTAGTGATTAGCCATTAACGGAGGTGGGTCAGATTCGGGAGAAAGTTGGTTTGGTTACAGGTCAGATGGGGTTTGAGGAATTCGTTCGCAGTACGGTTGGATGATTGAGGTGATAATCAGGGCGGGGAATTAGGCTGTCATCAGTGAGTGTCTGGCCATATAGAAGGTGGGGAAAAAAGGTGTTATTTGAGAAATTAGAACGAAGACACGGTTGTTTACTTGTATTTATTGGCAACGTTTAAAAATAGAACGCCGAACTGACAGACGTAGAGAAGGGACACATGAAATAAGGAAAGAAAAAAAAGCGGAAAGGGAAGAAAAACAGTGTTGATTATAAAAAGAAGGGAAGACACGAAGTGTTGAATAAATAAAAGATTTCGTGGGGAAGAAAGAAAGCAGAAAAAAAGAATAAAACAAAGTAAAGCTAAAGACAATATAGTACAATATTTAACGCATATAAGTCGCATTTTAAGAATCAAAAATTTAACTACCTGGGAAGTGTTCTAACAGAAGACTGAAAGTGCGACACAGAGATCCGAAGGCGAATTAGCATGGCGAAGAAAGCATTTCAGAAGCTGAGTAAAGTATTAAGAAACAGGATAATTTCACTAGAAACAAAGAGAAGATTACTGGATTGCTATGATGTCGGTTCTTCAATATAACAGTGAATGTTGGACAATATCTTCGAAGATGAAGGAAAAACTTGTAGCAACTGAAATATGGTTCTACAGAAGCATACTGGATATAAAGTGGGGGATCAGTTCCTTATTACAATCAATATATAAACTGACCCCTCACTTTGTGACCACAACAGTTTCTATCCATTTATATTCCTGAGATCCAAAAGCACAAGGATGCATTCCAGAAGGCGAGAAGAGTATTAAGAAACAGGACAATTTCGCTAGAAACAAAGAAGAGAGTACTGGATTGCTATCTGATGTCAGTTCTTCAATATGGCAGTGAATGTTGGACAATATCTTCGAAGATGAAGGAAAAACTTCAAGCAACTGAAAATTGGTTCTCCAGAAGAATGCTGTGGATATCATGGATCGAGCATGTGAGCAATGATTAAGTTTTGGAAAGGATGGAAACGAAAAGGAAATTAATACTGAGCATCAGGAAGAGACAACTAAAGTTCCTGGGACATGCAATGAGAAAAGAGGGCTTGGAGAACCTGATACTAACAGGCCAGATAGAGGGGAAAAGAGACAGGGGAAAGCAGCGGATAACATATTTGTTGGACCTGGATGACGGAACGAGAGTTGCGTGGTACAACAGGAGAAAGCGTGCTAAGAGCCACCAGGGATACTGAGCTGTGGAAAGCCATGATTGCCTACACCCTGAAAGAACATGGCACATAAAAGAAGAAAACTATCTCGGATGTGCGTTGTGGTGCAGTGGATATCGACTCAGAACGACAAAGCGGGGAGCCGAGTTCGAAATCCAGTTGAATTATTTGTGTATCACGTATGGCAATTAACTGACTTAAGCAAGATTTTAAAAAACGGTTAAATTTCGTTACAAACAAAAGATCGCTAGACGGTTGTTTAATATCGATCTTCTTATATGGTAATGAATTCTTCTTATTTAATGTACCGTGTCCTTTTAGGACATCGTGATCATGGCTCTTCGCTATTTCCTATCCTTTGTAGTTCTTAGCAAGCTTTGTCTTTTACTATCTCCCCGGGCCCCTGTTCTGCAATTTACACAAGGTTGTTTGGTAGATTACTCTCCGCTTCCTTCTGTCCTTCTTGCCTTCAATATTTCCTCTGAGTGTCAAATTTTCCAAACCCTCTTTCCTCATTGTTTGTCCCAGAAATTTCAACACACTCTCTCTCTCTCTCTGATTCTAAGTATAAACCTTCCTTTTTTCCATAAACTTCCTCGTTACCCACATCTTTAACCCGTGTTATTCCCAACATCCTCCTGTATAACTTATAACCTGTATAACTTCTCGGTTGCTTACTGTCTCTTCTTCATCTGTGACGAGATTATCCAGCATTCATTGCCATACAGTGGTTTATATTGTACTAGCATCATAGCCAAGCGTTGCCCGTGCAACTCAGGACATTTTAGTAGTAGGAAAAAAACTCTATTTTCTTTTATTTTGTATAAACGTGATTTGATGTTTTGTGTGACATTGTAAACAGCATTGTGTTTGTTTCAAAATTACGGGGGAAACATTTTACATTTTTTGTTAACTAAATGAATTTAACATAAAAATAAAAATTAATTATTTTGTTTTACTGAAATTAGAAATATAAAAACTATTACGCTCTCAGTTCAGAAATTTTCGAAGAATATTTAAAAATGTAGACATTTAATTTTAGAGGAAAAAGTTACATTAATGCCACACGAATTACAGACACCTTTTTACTTTTATTTTTGCATTTTTTTTTTGTTTGTTTGTTTGAAAAAATATTTTTTTTTAAAATATTTCTTTTGTTTCAAAGTTACGAGGAAAATTATTCACATTTTTTTTTTTTTTTTTGTTGGCCAAATGAATTTTTAAAAAGTCGGAATAAAACTTCAATATAAGTGCTAATATTTTTAAGTCGCCTTTGACACATGTGATTTGATTTCTGAGACGTAATTCAGCAACCATCTTAGATCTTAGATGTTTTCCAGAGCAAATGTAAACTATTGGCCCCATTGACCAAAAAATGCAAAAGGGAAAATTGTTGAAATTAAACGCAAAAAGTATGTGTCGACCTGGCTTCCCTGTAGATATGTGTCCCTAGAAATTTTGAATGGCCTAGCTTAAAACATGTAGGCGTGCATAGGGAACAGTCACACACAGACTCACAGATTGCCTTTTATATATTCAGCACTCTTTTTTTTTTGTTTCTAATGAAATTTTCCTGTTTCTTTATAATTTACATAATTTTTGGAAGGCATCTTTCGCTAGTTTAATGTGTCTTCGGATTTCAGCGTCACTTTTTCTGTTTTCTGTAAAAACACATTCCAGATATTCAAAAACTGTACTTACTATATTCTGGAATCTCCAGTTCTGAGCTCGTATGGGTCTCTTGGCTTCTTTTCTCGAACTTCCCGCCTGTGGAACTCCCTTCCACATACTTGCTTCCCCGAAGCTACAATCTCCAGGAGTTTAAATGTAAGGTCAATGGACACCTCCTAACACACTAACATGCATCCATTCTCTCAAAAACTCTTCCCATCTACATCCTTACCCGTCTATCACCCTCCTTCTGACATTTCCTATATCTAACCACTCTTTCTCACCACCTTCCCCTATGGAATCTCCTGCGCAATAGTGGCAGTGGAATGCCTTGCTTGGGGTGAAATGACTTAACCCTCTAGGGCCATTTGTATCATATTTGATACAGTATGAAAACAAGCCTTGAAAGAAATATTTTCCTGAAAAATTTTTTAAGAGAAATATTTTATAAATTTCAAATGAAAGCAGTACTGACTGCTCAGTCAATGAATACCAAATGTTTCCTTATAGGGAAATACTGTATCAAATATGATACGAATGGCCCTAGAGGGTTAAGGCTTCCACTGGGCATAAAGTGGGTGATCGGTTTTCTATTGTCATGAAGTAATAAACTGATCCCCCACTAATTACTACTTAATAATATAATAAAATGAAAACAAGCCTTGAAAGAAATATTTTCCTGAAAAATTTTTTAAGAGAAATATTTTATAAATTTCAAATGAAAGCAGTACTGAGTGCTCAGTCAATGAATACCAAATGTTTCCTTATAGGGAAATACCAAATGTTTCCTTATAGGGAAATACTGTATCAAATATGATACGAATGGCCCTAGAGGGTTAAAAAAATATCGACAACCATACCTTTTTCCTTCTTGCTTTCGACTATATAATATTATTTATTCAAGCGACATCGATGTTGTCATTATCATTGTTGTTCGTATCATTATCATTCTTGCACACAGACGTAATCAATGGAAATTCGGTTCTTTGGGGCAGAGTGTCAACAAGATTCCTCTCAATAATAAGAACTTTTTGGAGAATACTCGTAGAGCAAAGGATGGCACTTTTCTGGAGATATACAATCCTCGTCTCAATTCCAATTTTCGATAATAAGTATTTTTTTAAAACTTACACTAGACATTGTTCCAAAGTCACCAAATACTACATGAATTCGTTCTACATTCTTATTCCAAGATCCCGAGCTAAATCCTGGTATTTTTCAATCTTTTCAATTTCTTTGGATTCCACTTGTGCATAGTATTATTATTATTATATCATTTTTCATTATAAATCTATTTCTGCTATGGTCGCACTACCTACCAAGTCTGCAATAAGACCTAAGGCTGGCAGTGCTGTATTGTTACGACTCCATTTCATGTTTTTTCACAATCTTCCTAACATGCCTAGCGTTGCATAGACAAAGTTCTCCTTAATTTGTGGGCTGTACTTAACAAGACAAATCTTTGTATATCTCTTAAGCTGGGGTTTCCGTAGATTCTTTAAATGTGTTTTTTTTTCTTCTTTTTTTACCATTTTTTATCATTCCAAGTGCACCTACTATCACTGGCACGATTCTTGTTTTCAGTTTCCACATTTTTTATTTATTTCAATTCATTTCTTTATTTATTATTATTATGTTATCATTTTTCATCATATTTCTATTTCTGCTATGGTCGCACTACCTACCAATTCTGCGAGAAGACCTAAAGCTGGCAGTGGTGTGTTGCTATGGCTCCATTTCATGTTTTTCATATCTTCCTAACATCCCTAGCGTTACATAGACAAAGTTCTCCTTAGTGTGTGGGCTGTACTTCACAAAACAATTTTTTGTATATCTCTTTAGCTGGAGTTTCCATGGATTCCTTCAATGTGTTTTTTCCCCATTTTTTTCATTCCAAGTGCGCCTACTATCACTGGCACGACTCTTGCTTTCAATTTCCACATTTTTTTCTATTTCGATTTCCAGGTCTTTATACTTTGACAGTTTTCCGAATTCCTTGGTTGCTATGTTACAATCCGCTGGACAAGCCATATCAATTAATAAGCAAGTTTTTTTTTCTTTTTGGTTTTTAACAATAATGTCCGGTCTATTTGCTTCAGTTTTCAATAATGTCCGGCCTATTTGCTTCAATAGAAATATCCGGCCTATTTGCTTCAATTTTCAATAATGTCCAGCCTATTTGTTTCAATGTCAATGTCCGGCCTATTTGCTTCAATTTTCAATAATGTTTGGCCTATTTGCTTCAGTGTCAATGTCCGGCCTATTTGCTTCAATTTCAATTTCAAATTTTTCAATTTATTATTATTATTATGTCATTTTTCATCATATTTCGATTTCTGCTTTGGTCCCACTACCAACCAAGTCTGCGGGGAGACCTAAGGCAGGTCGTGGCGTGTTGTTATGGCTCCATTTCATGTTTTTGTGTCTACCCTATCATCCCTAGCATTACATAGATAAAGTTTTCTTTAGTGTGTGGGCTGTACTTAATAAGACAATATTTTGTATATCTCTTAAGCTGGGGTTTCCAGGGATTCTTTCAATGTGTTGTTTTGTTCCATTTTTTATCATTCCAAGTGCACCTACTATCACTGGCACAACTCTTGTTTTTAATTTCCACATTTTTTCTATTTCAATTTCCAGGTCTTTATATTTGGGCAGTTTTTCAAATTCCTTGATTGCTATGTTACAATCCGCTGGACAAGACATATCAATTAATAGACAAGTTTTCTCCTTCTGGTTTTTAACAATAATGTCTGGCCTGTTTGCTTCAATTTTTCTGTCTGTGTAGATGGTGTAATCCCATAGAATGGTTACATCTTCTATTTCTGTAACCGGTGCTGGGTGATGTTCATACCAGTGTTTGTTTACAGATTTTCCATAATGTTTGCACATTGTCCAATGTAAATATTGCCCAACTCTATCGTGGCGATTTTTATATTTATTTGGGGCAAGCACAGAACAGCCTGAGATTAGGTGGTCTATTGTTTCTTGGTGCTTATCACAAAACCTGCATTTTGGATCCATATTATTATGCATAATATTTGCCTGAAAGTTTCTAGTGAAAAGACTTTGGTCTTGTGCTGCAAGAATAAAGATTTATTGTCACGTTCTGGATATTGGCCATGCAGAGGTTTGTCTTGCCAACGCTGTTTCATCTGTTCAAGAGCTTTATCTTTGGCATTCATTTTCATATTTTTTGCCGCAATAGTTGTTTCTTGGCTTCTGTTTTGCTTTTCTACAGAATCTACTAACTGTGAATCTTGTTTGTATTTACTGCCTTCTTTTATTATTGAATATTTTTTCTTTCTTTCTTCTTTTTGCCTTAGTAATTATATCATCGAATCCTTTGTTGTTTCTATGTATGTTAGTAAGCCAATAGTTGTTGTCTTGTATGACAATTCCAGCTGAATAAGACCTCTTCCACCTTCTTTACGGGGTATGTATAGACGGTCTACATCAGCCTTTGGATGATGCATCTTATGCTTAGAAAGAAGCTTTCTTGTTTTAGAATCCATTCGCCTGATGTCGTTTAGAGTCCAGTTTAAGATGTTGAAGCTATATTGGACAACTGGGATTGCAAGGCTATTAATGGCCATAACTCTGTTCTGAGAATTCAATTCAGTTTTTAATATCATTCGTAGCCTTCTATAGTACTCTTTACGCACTATTTCTTTCATTTTTCTATGGTGAATGTTTACACTCTCATTTACATCTCGGTATTTATAAGCTTCTTCTGGTTTCAATTCTTTTATTTTTACAGCAGGATCTAAGCTAATTGAGGATGTTTCTTGTATTGATCCACGTAAAACTGTAGCTTTAGCACATTTATTCAAATTGAATTTCATTCCAATGTCTTCGCTGAAGCATTTTACAGTTTGCAGAAGACCTTCCAGCTCATTATCATTCTTAGCATATAACTTTAAGTCATCCATGTAAAATAGATGTCTTGTTTTCTTTTGGCCTATTTTATAACCACATTCTGTCTTATTAAGTCTACTGGTTAGTGCTATTAATGATATGCAAAATAGTAATGGAGACAAAGAATCACCTTGAAATATACCTCTTTTGATGTTTATTTCATCAGACTTATAGGTTCCATTTATATGATTGAGGTAAAGCGTTGTTTTCCATATAGACATGCACTGTTTGATGAAATTGATGATGACGGGCGATATCTTGTATATATTTAAAGTCTTTAAAATCCATGGATGTGGAACCCTATCGAATGCCTTTCGATAATCTATCCAGGCAGTACTAAGTTTTTTCTTTGTACTGTAGCAGTTTTCCAGGATCATTTTGTTAATAAGCAATTGGTCTTTACATCCATAACAGCCACGTTTGCACCCTTTTTGTTCAAGCGGTATCATGTCATTTCTTTCTAAGAATAAATATGTCTGTTTTGTTAAATTAGATGTTAATAGTTTATATATTGTCGGAAGACATGTAATTGGTCTGTAGTTTTTCGAGTTGTTTGTGTCACCATTCTTGGGTTGAAGAAATGTTATTCCTTTGGTCATCTATGCAGGAATTTTAGTGGGATCGTCAACCATTTCTTGAAGTTCTTTGGCTAGTTTTTTATGTGCTGTATTTAAATAATATAGCCAAAAGTTAGGAATTTTATCTATACCTGGGAATTTCCAATTGTGTGCTTTTTTTAGTGCAAACTTAACATCCTCTTCTGTAATTCCAGCCCATGTCTGTTCTGGTTTATTTTTCATTCGTTCTGTCTCTTGTGCAATCCAATCTACTTCCTTGCTATGTTCTTTAGGGTAAGCCTATATCTTTTCCCAGAACTGTGTAACTTCTTCCATTCTGGGGGGACTGTCACTTCAATTCTTTTTTTACCTATTTCCGTGTAAAATCTCTTTGCATCGGTTTGAAAAATCTTGTTTTGTCTGTAAAATCTTGATCTTTTCTCATAGCGTCTTATTCTTTGAGCCTTCAGTTGTATTTTTTGCTTTATTTTTTCCTTAGTTGATAGGACTTCATTTTCATTTCTAATGTTTTATTTTCTTTCGACTCTTCTGCTTTTCCTAGTTCTTACATTTATTCCTCTACTCAGTTCTTCCAGTACTGATAGTTCACTTCTAAGTTGTTCGATTTATTTTTTATTTTTATTTTCCAAGGTGGATCTTCATGTCTGCGAGACTGCCTTGTTTTTAATTTGATGTTCAATTTTTTTGTTGCTGCTATTGCTGATGCATATATTGCTTCATTGAGATTTGTATGAGTGTCTTCATCCAAGATTAATTTGAGTGCTGCATTGTAGAGTTTAATAGTTCGGAGGTTATGTTTTGTTGGTTGTAATTTTGGGAGCTGTTCTCGTTCCTCCATTGCAATATTTTGTATTTGACTTAGATGGTTCTTTAT
The DNA here is from genome assembly GCA_037127315.1 of Ascarosepion bandense. Lineage (NCBI taxonomy): Eukaryota > Metazoa > Mollusca > Cephalopoda > Sepiida > Sepiidae > Ascarosepion > Ascarosepion bandense. The sequence continues at coordinate 1,138,936 of JBBBDQ010001812.1, forward strand.
TTCTTCCTTGGCTTCTTGTATATTGTTCTTATTTTCCGTCAAATAATTATGTTCGATGTGTTCCGAACTCGTTTTTATTTTCGTCTTTTAACTGACTCAGATCACACCTTTCCAGCACTTTTAAACTTACAGCATTATCTTCACAGTGATTTGTGTGTATCACGGTTTCTACATTATGACTTGTGGCTTGTTTGATGTTATTACTTTTTATTTCTGATTCTGATTCCGGTTCCTTTTCATATTTTGTTGATTCGCCTCTTCTGGTTACAATTCTTTTAATTTCATTAATTTCAGCCTCTGTCAATCGGTTATTACGAATAATGTACCTTCGTACATTGGCTAATTTATTTTCGTCAATATACTTTCTATTTGCTTGACCAACTTTTTCACGACAAATGTCATATGTTTGGCGAGTCATGTTTTTTGAGGTTTGAGTAACGCTTCATGAAATGCAGTCATAACGACTTTGTACTTCTCACGAGACCATTTTATTTTTTCTTTCTTTAAATATACGGTTGTAGATCTAGCTGGAGAATTTTCAGGACCATCATTAGGATTATCCTGGTTGTGGGGACCTGAAGATTCATTCTTTGTGTAGGAGTTTGTTCCTATGGCAGATTTTTCGACCTCAGGTAGGTTCCCTCCTGAAGGACGGGCTCCCTGTTTATCCACTGGAAGAGCCATACTGGACTTTTTATTTCTATTTGTATTTCTCATGTTTTTCCCACGAGTGACGCACGGGTCCAAAAGTCCACCCAAAGTTGCCCGGCACGTTGGGTAACGGTCTTTTACAAACAGGGTCCCGAAGCCTGTAGGGGATCGTTTGTGACCTCATAATGCAGTAGCCATTCACTCCTCGGCACGATTAACACCTTGAGTTGCGGGTTTTTGTTTGGAGTTTTCCTTCTCCTAAATGGGCTGCCAAGCGACAGCTGACATAGACGCAATTGGAATTCAAAGAGAAAGACGCTGATAAAAAAAAAAAAACTTTGGCGTAGCAACGGCTCAACGAAACAAAACATCACTACTAGAGTATTTTGTTAAAGAAAGAAAAAAAATTAATGGAAAAAAGTTGACATACGTTTAAGTTTATTAGTGCTGTGAGATTTAAAATAAAAATGTAATAATTTGTTCGTCCACTTTATATTCATTTATTTTTTCAATAAAGTCGTTGGTCGAAAATAGGGTTATCAGAATAAGATAAATTAAATAAGTAAATTAAATCAATAAATAAATAAAAATAAATATATAAATAAATACGTCGTCTTTCTATAAAATAAAACCGTAGAAATTGTTTTTCATCGGATTTAATTTCATTTTCTTGTTGTTTTGTTTTGTTTTTTGTTTTTAAGAAAATTATAATAGTTTAAAAAAAAATTATTACGAAATATCGACAGCTAAAGGAAATATAAAACGAATGATTTTATTTATTAGGTTCATTTAAAGAACAAACAGATTAAAATAGTAAAACAGAATTTAATTTTTAAAAAATCAATAAAATTAAATAATATATGAAGAAAAATTCATGTTTATGTTAAGAAAAAAATTATTATTATTATTATTATTATTATGTCATTTTTCATCATATTTCGATTTCTGCTTTGGTCCCACTACCAACCAAGTCTGCGGGGAGACCTAAGGCAGGTTGTAGCGTGTTGTTATGACCCCATTTCATGTTTTTCTATCTTCCCTATCATCCCCAGCATTACATCGATAAAGTATTCCTTAGTGTGTGGGCTGTACTTAATAAGACAATATTTTGTATATCTCTTAAGCTGGGGTTTCCAGGGATTCTTTCAATGTGTTGTTTTGTTCCATTTTTTATCATTCCAAGTGCACCTACTATCACTGGCACAACTCTTGTTTTTAATTTCCACATTTTTTCTATTTCAATTTCCAGGTCTTTATATTTGGGCAGTTTTTCAAATTCCTTGATTGCTATGTTACAATCCGCTGGACAAGACATATCAATTAATAGACAAGTTTTCTCCTTCTGGTTTTTAACAATAATGTCTGGCCTGTTTGCTTCAATTTCTCTGTCTGTGTAGATGGTGTAATCCCATAGAATGGTTACATCTTCTATTTCTGTAACCGGTGCTGGGTGATGTTCATACCAGTGTTTGTTTACAGCTTTTCCATAATGTTTGCACATTGCCCAATGTAAATATTGCCCAACTCTATCGTGGCGATTTTTATATTCATTTGGGGCAAGCACAGAACAGCCTGAGATTAGGTGGTCTATTGTTTCTTGGTGTTTATCACAAAACCTGCATTTTGGATCCATATTATTATGCATAATATTTGCCTGAAAGTTTCTAGTGAAAAGACTTTGGTCTTGTGCTGCAAGAATAAAGCCTTCAGTTTCAGACTTTAATCTAGATGCACGTAACCATCGATGAGTATTAACTTTGTCAACATTGGATTTATTGGCACGTACTGGATATTGGCCATGCAGAGGTTTGTCTTGCCAGCGCTGTTTCATCTGTTCAAGAGCTTTATCTTTGGCTTTCATTTTCATATTTTTTGCCGCAATAGTTGGTTATTATTATTATTATTATTATTATTATTATTATTATTATTATTATTATCTCTGATTTTTCTTGTATACCTATTTCCCTCTCTGTTCAGAAATTGTTAAGGTCAGAAATTGTTTCCATATGTATAACTTGAGATAAACTCAAAGACCCTGGAATTAAAATCGGCCCAACCTCATTTTCTGCCCCAAAACAAATAACTTATAAGTTGGCACCTAAGAATAATAAATATGATTCAAATAATGGTGGGCGGGTCTATTTAGATCAGCCGGTTACGCTAAAATGGTTTCAATCTTTACGGTTTTCCCCTGACGAAGCCGAAACAATCGAAACCATGATAGCGTAACAGGCTGATCTTCCTTACCGAAATATCTACCGGTGAATCTTCATCTTACTTCAAATATATACTGAGCTCTTTTTAATACAACTCTTTACGGGTCTAATTTAATTTAAATCTAACATATAATTGTGATATATATATATATATATATATATATATATATATATGTGTAAATTAAGAGAGACACGTTATTCCATGTTTAAGTGAAGGTATGGGCTTATTTCAAGCGAACCATCATCAGCTTCGGTCTTTATTGTACAGAAGATTTTACATGTAAAATCTTCTTTACAATAAAGATAATAGAAAAAGGAAAGCTAAAATAGATAGATAGATAGATAGATAGATAGATAGATACGAAAGCTGTGATAGATAGATAGATAGATAGATAGATAGATAGATACGAAAGCTGAGATAGATAGATAGATAGATAGATAGATAGATAGATAGATAGATACGAAAGCTGTGATAGATAGATAGATAGATAGATAGATAGATAGATAGATAGATAGATACGAAAGCTGAGATAGATAGATAGATAGATAGATAGATAGATAGATAGATAGATAGATAGATAGATAGATAGATATTTAGGCAAGGAAGATCAGCCTGTTACGCTACCATCGTTTCGGCCTATTCGTTTTCGTTAGATGATCCGAAAGTCAAATCGCCTGGTGAAACCGAAAACGTCGAAACCATGGTAGGGTAACCGGCTGATCTTCCTTGCCTAAATATCTAAAATCTCTACATATTCAATTTTTATCTTCCTTCAAATATGCATTTATCACTTTCTAGTACAACTGTTTACTGGTCTAATTTAATTTAAGCCTAACCTAAAACGATTTATCCCGTCTAGAGGCAATTGGATGGTTAACCACGCTGATGGGCTGTGATACAGCGAAACAGGCTTGTATATGGATGACTAATAAATTATGCTCTCATTACTGCGGCCATTATTATATTATATTCATCCTTGCTTAAGTCCGAATAATATGTGGCGAATTCCAGTACCAAAGTGAAGAGGTCTTTGGATACTGACGGGTAATAGTCAGTTATGTCAAATTGAATTAAAGAACAATTGTTTTTATCCTTATGCCCCTCTCTTCTAACCCAAATGTGTATCTCTATGGTTACAAATTGCTGATGGACTAGTTCAGACACAATAAATTTCAATCCTCTACAACAATCACCTACACCTTCTTCTTCATCTATGTGCCCTGTCTCTTCAGGACGTAGGCGATCATGGCTCTCCACGTCTCCCTATCCCTTGTGGCTCTTAGTATGTTTGCTCCTGGCAACCCCTGTTCCGTCATCCACCTGATCAGACCCTGCAAATATGTTATCCGCTGCCTTCCTCTGTCTCTCCTTCCTTCTATCTGTCCAGTCAGTATCAGGTTCTCCAGGCTCTCCTCCCTCATTGCATGTCCCAGGAACTTCAGTTGTCTCTTCCTGATGCTCAGCATCAATTTCCTTTTTGTTGCCATTCTTTCTAACACCTCGTCGTTGCTTGTATGCTCAGTCCACGATATACGTAGCATCCTTCTGTAGAACCACATTTCGGCCGCTTCCAGTTTTGTCCTCATTTTCGATGATATTGTCCAGCATTCACTGCCGTATTGAAGAACTGACATCACGTAGCAGTCTAGCACTCTTTTCTTCGTTTCTATTGAGATTTTCCTGTGTGTTAGTATTTTGCTCATCTTCTGGAACGCGTCCTTTGCCATGCCAATTCGCCTTCGGATCTCCGTGTCGCACTTTCCATCTCCTGTTAGAACACTTCCTAGGTACTTAAATTCTTGTACTTGTTTGATTCTGTTATCCCCCACCTGTATTTGGCATTTTGGATTGTATCTTTTGCTGATGACCATGCACTCAGTTTTCTTAAAGTTTATTTGTAGTCCCTTCTTGTCACTCTCCACTGCTACTTTCTGTATGAGGTCTTGTAGTTTCCTTTCCGTGTCCGCAATCAGTACTGTATCGTCCGCATATCTTATGTTGTTCAGATTGTGGCCTCCAATAACAAATCCTGGCGTGTCATCTAGGGTCTTCAAAATATTCTCGCTGTATAGGTTGAACAAATCCGGTGAAAAGACACATCCTTGTCTTACGCCTTTTTCTATTTTTGTGTATCTACTGAGGTCGTTACCTGTCCGTATGCAGGCCGTTTGCTGCCAGTAGAGATTCTTGATTATTCTTATGTCTTTGCCGAAAATGTCGAGGCTGCCTAGCATCTCCATCAATTCTTTGTGTCGTATTTTGTCGAATGCTTTCGCGTAATCAATGAAGCATAGGTACAAGTCTTTCTTCATTTGTAATGCCCTTTCAGAGAGCATCCTAATCATGAATATAGCGTTCCTTGTTCCAGTGTCCTTGACGAACCCGCACTGTTCCTGCTCTGTCTCTGGCCTGATTCTGCTTCTCGCTCTATTCATCAGGATTCTGACAATCAGTTTTGTAATGTGACTCATTAAGCTGATAGTTCTGTGTAGTTCGCACTCGTTTGCACCAGGTTTCTTCGGCAGCGCTATAAATATCGACTTGCATAGGTCGTCTGGTATTATTCCGCTGCTATAAATTTCGTTTATTATGTCGGTAATCTTTTCTATGCCATATTCTTCTACGGCTGTCAGCAGCTCTATCACTATGTCATCTGGTCCAGGTGCTTTATTTCAGTTCATTTTGGCCATTGCAGCTTCCACTTCGGATTTTAGTATTTCCGGTCCATCCATCTCCTTGTGGATTCTCGGTTGTTCTCTCCTGTCGCAAAAGAGATCCTTTATGTATTCTTCCCATCGCTGGAGTATTTCCTCTTTCTCTAATATGATTGTCCCTTCCTTGGATTTTATGCATCCTGTTGAGGAGCAGGTTTTTTGTCCTGTCAGTTCTCTTATCTCTTTATGCATTTCTGCTTTGTTGTTCCTGCTCAGTCTCTCTACTTCAGCACATTTGTTGTTGAGCCATTCCTCTTTGGCTTGTCTGCATTTGTTCCTTATCTCCCTGTGAAGTTTTTGTACTCTGCTCCGTGTCTTGGCGTTATTTTTCGTCTCCTTTGCATCATGTGGAGGATCTCTTCGGTCATCCACTCGTTTTTTCTTCTGCGTCTGATTTCCTTTGGGGCTATGTTGTTCGCTGAGGTCACCATCGCTTCTTTTAGTGAATCCCATTTTGAGTAGCCTTTTCCAATTTGTTCTTCATATTTCTTTCTCACGCTGTTATTATATTCTTTCTGCAGGGTGAGATCGTCCTCTAGTGTGTCGTATTGCAGCCTTGGTGATATGCTGGGCTTCTTCAGTCTTCGGAGTTTCACTTTTAGTTTGCAGATGACTGGGACGTGGTCACGTCCGCAGTCAGCACCTGGGTATGCTTTGCATTGGACTACTGCGTTCCTGAATCTCTTGTTTATAGTTATATAATCTATTTGGTTCTTCGTGTCACCTCCTGGACTTCTCCATGTCCATAAACGTCGTGGGTGTTCTTGGAACCAGGTGTTAGTAATGACCTGTTCATTGGCTGAGCACCATTGGATCCATTTTTCTCCTCTTTCGTTGCGCTCTCCTCGTCCGACTTTGCCGTTCGTGTCTCCTTCTCTATCTTTACCTACCTTGGCATTTAAGTCCCCCATTATTATCCTAACTTCTTGGCATTTGCACTGAGCCTTAGCACTGTCCAGTATTGAATAGAAAGATTCTATTTCGTCCTCCGAGCTTTGAGTTGTTGGCGCATAAACTACTATAATAGCTATATTGAGGGGCCTTCCCCGCAGTTTAACCAAGAGGACTCTCTCTGACAGTTGCCAGTATCCAAGTACACATCTCTTCACTTGTTTGTTTAGTATTAAAGCGACCCCTTTTTCGTGTTTTTTACCTCTTGCATATATTATCCTGTGGGTGTCGCTACTGAAATCTCCGTTATTAGGCCATCTTGTTTCACATATGCCTAGGATGCTGATATTCAGTTCATTCCACAAAATATATCGTTTCCACCATTTATTTTCAGTTATACATATCACCCGAAGAGGAGCAGTTCAACTACGAAACATGAACATTTTTGTGTAGTAATACTATGCTTTTTTAAACCATTGTAGCAACTATTACAATATAAAGCTCTACTCTGTATCGAGCACTCTTTATAAAAGTAAATGCTTGAACCGTGGATTTAAAATCTACGTGTTCTGTCACTTTCTTACGAGATAGATAGATAGATAGATAGATAGATAGATAGATAGATTACTCGTCTCGGGTTTTTCTTTGGGCTACGTACTGGCTCGGTCCGAATCCCTTTGGCTGATGTTCATGTGCTTAGCGCTTTCTTTTTTTACAACCTTTTTTTTTTCCGTATATATACTCGGAGGGTTTTTCGAAACGTGTATAGTTATAAGTTTGTGTTTATATATATATATTTTTTTCTTAATCATTTCACCCCGAGCAAGGCGGAAACGCCACTGATGTACAGGGGGCTACATAAATGTAAAAAGATTAATTAGAAAAGAGTGAGGAGTACAAACTAGTTAGAAAGGAACAATAGAAAGCTGAGAAAGCAGGTGCGATGACAGATACATAGGTGGAGAGAAAGGGAAGGTTATACGGGGGTGGGGAGAAAGCTAGAGTTCAGTGGTTAGTAGATGAGTATTGACTTTGCATTTAAATTTCTGGAGGTTGTAGGAAAACAAAGATTACGGGAGCAAGTTCCACAGGCGGGAAGTGCGAGAAATATATATATATATATATATATATATATATATATGATTGGATACTGTTATCATCACTGCGTTTATGCATGAAACAGATTGGTCATTCAGGTTTGAGCTCAGTGTTATTTTTTATCTTAACACACGAATATTGAGAACTTTTACCCATCAATGTCAGTCAGTCAGTATAGGTGCCATACGTGATACACGCTTGGGCGATCATGTCTCCAAAGAGACATGACTGACTGGGCAGAAGATTATCCCGCAGTAGGTTGCCATTGCTTTCTGCGGTAGACTGGTTGCCGACCAAGGCTATAGAACGCAATCTGTCCTGCTATTTAACCCATAACTGGAAGGAAGAGATGGATTAATACCTTTCCCAAGGGTATTTGCGCGTAAGTGAATACGATGGATTCAGCTGGAATTCGAACTCGGCTCCCCGGTTTCTCGTTCCGAGCCGATATCCACTGTACCACAACGCACATCCTACCCATCAATGTAGCATACCTTAAAAATATATTTTATAATACACAACACCCCTAACACACGTGTGAGTGCGTGTTTGTGCGTTAGTTTTTCCTTGCCCCACTTTTATCTCATCCACCCGACAATTTTAACCAGTGTCAGAATGCGTCACGTCATTCTAACAGGCAAGTGGGCTTACTCTATTCATTAATTTTTTCTCATATAATCACTTAGCCCAACAGTAAATCTAATTGCTTTCATGTTAAAGATATTACGGGCCTTTTATCTACGTTAGCAGCAAGAACGCACTGAATCAGTATTGATGCGTTTTAGGATGAAAAGAGGATGGTTCATTAAAAAAACCTGTCGTTTTATTGATTTATTTTATTTATTTTTATTTTTATTTATTTATTTATTTATTTTTTCCATTCCTTTCCACTTTCCTTCGAAACAAACATACGTGCATCTGAAACTGTTGGATTCATTTTCAGATGGCGATATTCGGGCGGAGAATGGAATATAACTGTTGTACACTAGAAGTCGCCGGGAAAAAAGCAGGTTTTTTTCTTTAAAGTCAAAGGAAATAGAATCAGTATAAAAAAAAGTTGTACAAGCGAGAGATATAGATGCAGCTATACAAACACCAAGATAGATAGATAGATAGATAGATAGATAGATAGATAGATATGAACAGACTGAGATAGATAGATAGATAGATAGATAGATAGATAGATAGATAGATAGATGAACAGACTGAGATAGATAGATAGATAGATAGATAGATAGATAGATATGAACAGACTGAGATAGATAGATAGATAGATAGATAGATAGATATGAACAGACTGAGATAGATAGATAGATAGATAGATAGATATGAACAGACTGAGATAGATAGATAGATAGATAGATAGATAGATATGAACAGACTGAGATAGATAGATAGATAGATAGATAGATAGATAGATAGATATGAACAGACTGAGATAGATAGATAGATAGATAGATAGATAGATAGATAGATATGAACAGACTGAGATAGATAGATAGATAGATAGATAGATAGGAACAGACTGAGATATGATAGATAGATAGATAGATAGATAGATAGATAGATAGATATGAACAGACTGAGATAGATAGATAGATAGATAGATAGATAGATAGATAGATATGAACAGACTGAGATAGATAGATAGATAGATAGATAGATAGATAGATAGATAGATATGAACAGACTGAGATAGATAGATAGATAGATAGATAGATAGATAGATAGATAGATAGATAGATAGATAGATAAAAATAGAGAAAATTGCCCGGATTTATTACTTGACAATGTGATGACGTCATCAGTGTCATCCGTTTCCAAAAACTATAATTTTTTAAGATTTTTTCAGCTATTCCAATGGAAATTAGGCTCAGAATGTGAACGAAAGCAGGAAATCGTTTTTCTTTCTTTCTTTCTTTCTTTCTTTCTTTCTTTCTTTGTGAATTGTTTAGTTTGATTTCTGACGAAGACATTTTTCCTTGCCCGGATTTTCACTATGATTGCACGGATCGGCCCGGACCCGTGCCCGGTGTGCCCGGCAGTCAGATACGGCCATGAATACAGACACTCATATTTCAGTGTATGAACAAATTAGTATAATTACATATATACTCACGCAAATACACAAGCTAAAAACAAACAAAAAATATAAAAAATATAACCACATATATGAAACTACTTATACACAACCTCTGGCATAAAGATACGCAAATAAGCGCAATAATATCCACAAAGAAGCATACGTGGATATAAACTTGCATAGACAAGAAATATATATATATATATAAACAGTAGCTACTCTGGCATTTACGCATCATTCATTCAGCAATGAATTAGAACACTCTCAGCTATCGAGCGTGTATAATGATAATATACACGTTAAAATTTCAGCCTTCTTCTACCGAGCGCCCATAGCTCAGAGGTAGAATCGCCGACTGACGCCAATTTCGGTCGGGTTTCATTCCTGGGTAAAAAACAATCGGATGTCTAACTGTACTGATAAGCTGTGATAACTATATATATATATATATATATTATATTTTACATGTACAATTTTTTTTATCCATTACAAAGTGTACCCACCCCACTTTTTTCAAAATTCTAACGGACAATTTACAAGACTTATTCTCTTATCGCTAACCTCCCCCCCCCAAGCCAACATCCCACACACAACCCCCAAATATAAGAAAAGAGGTCTGCCATTTCTTTCCACATCACCTGATGAGTCATTGTAAGTACAATGTCGAAACAAAATGTTCACTTTGTAGGCGATAAACAAAATTGTACATGTTCTAAAATATAATTTATAATATACATACATATATATATATATATATATATATATATATATATATATATATATATTGTGTGTATTTTGGCAGCATTTTTTCATTAATGCAGGTTTCATTGAATAATATAGACAAGTTTTGTCTATTAATTTTGTGTAGGATCCGTTCATACCGTCTGATATACTTGATGGTGATGTCATTGAAAGAAAACAAAAAATCACAGTATTTGTTGAATTTTTTATCGGGTCTAAGCTTTCGGCTCACATAAGCCATTATCAAAGAGTAAATATTAACACACAGTAAACATAGAACATTTAAGCTATTAACAATAAAGATAATTGAATTGAAAATATAAGTCCATCCCTACCGTGGCGGATGGCCGAAGACAGTGACAAAATAGTGGTGTTGTGGTCCCTGGTCTGATTACAGACATTTGAGTACGTTATTGGAAATATCGAAATTGATTGTATTCAAACCAGGTTTAAATTGTTTAATGTAGAGTGCTTCGATATATATATATATATAGAGAGAGAGAGACAGACAGACAGACAGACAGACGCCTACAAGGACATCCGAATATATATATACACAAATACATACACACACATAAATACGAGAATATACATCTATAAAGGCACAATTATATATATATATATATATATATATATATATATATATATATATGCATATGTATAAACACATACATACCAATATATGCATACATACACATACATATTAGCAAGTAAAACAAAATATCATTGTCTACTAGTACTAAAAACCGTATGTACGCCCATATACATGCATTCACTAATACGTAAACAAATCCATGAACAAAGTATATATTCTAATATAAACAGAGTGAAAAGAAAGAAAAAACAGCAGGACCGGAGTTTATATATATATATATAATTGTCATCCGCAGACAGATCTGTTTCGATGCGTCACAGCTCATCAGCTCGGTCAGACTCCGATTGCTACATAACCCAGGCTCGAAACCCGACTGATTTGGCGTCAGTCGGCGACTCTACCCCTGGGCCACGGGACGTTCGGTGGAAGAAGGCAGACTTTTTAGCGCATATCATATTACGCGCCCAATAGCTAAAGTGCTCAAATTCATTTTTACTGAATGAGCGATGCGTACACGCTAGAGTGGCTTCTGTTTTTCAAAGTCTACCTTTCTTCTAGAGTGCTCAATCAGGGTGATATATATATATATATATATATATATATATATAGAACGTATCAGTATAAACAGTTAAAACCAGGCACAGAATAAATAAAATATTCAGAAATAAAGTAAAAATTAATGCTTCAAAAATCAAAATTATTAAGTATTAATTTAACAATTGGTGCTATAATAAAAACGGGTCAGATGGTGTATGTTAGATTAAGATTCAAATTATATCATCCACACCCCAGACCGAAGAAAAAAGAAAAGATTTTGCCACATTAATATGTTAACAATATGTTAACAATATTTAACAAGTTACATTGACAGAAATAAAAAAAGATATGGTTAAGCCAGTTACTGTTGTGACTGGCTTAACCATATCTTGTTAACATATTAATGTGGCAAACTCTTTTCACGAATTACTAAAATAAATTCATCTGAACATGATTTAGATAACGATGAAGATACATTTGTCAGAGAAGGGGAAATAGGTCAAAGTAGTCATTTAAAGAACTCGGAAATACTGTCTTATTTGAATGTAAAATTTGAACATTTGTCAAATGAAAATAGAAAAGAAATACATAGTTTGGTCAGTGATTTCAAAAATCTTTTTCCTGATTTTCCTAGTAAAATCACGTTTGCCGTGCACGATGTCCTAGTTGGAGACTAAAAACCCATCAAGCAGCATTTTAACATAAATCCCATCAAACTTCAACAGTTGAGGGCAGAGGTGTAGTATATGCTGGAGAATGACATCATTGAACCAAGTAACAGTCAGTGGAGTTCGCCTTGTATTCTGGTACCAAATTCTGATGGCACCTACAGATTTGTCACAGACTTCCGGAAAGTAAATACTGTAACCAAAAGCGACTCATATCCAATTCCTAGAATTGATGATTGTATTGACAAAGTTGGCAAATCAAAATACGTCAGTAAATTCGATTTGATGAAAGGTTATTGGCAAGTACCTTTAACTGACAACAACGTCAAAGAAATTTCGGCTTCCGTGACTCCTGACGGACTATACCAATACAAGGTTATGGCGTTCGGAATGAAAAATGCACCAGCAACATTTCAAAGGATGATGCATTCCCTTCTACATGACATTCAAGGATGTGATGTCTGCATAGATGATGTAAGTGTGTACAGTATGACTTGGAACGAACATTTACGCATCATAAAACAACTCTTCCTTAAACTAGAAGAGGCAAACCTATGTATGAACCTGAACAAAAGTGAATTTTCTCATGCAAAATTGAATTATTTGGGCCATATTTTTGGTCAAGGACAAGTTAAGCCTATCACCGCAAATGTGGATGCTATCCTAGAGGATCCTATTGCAACCAACCAAAAACAGTTAATGAGATTTCTCGGTATGGCAGGATTCTACCGAAAATTTTGTAAAAATTTCTCATCAATAGCAAGTCCTCTCACGAATCTCCTTAGAAAGGATGTAAAATACAAATGGAGTGAGACCTGTGATGCGGCTTTCAACAAAGTTAAATCAACACTCATGGAGGGCCCAGCTGTCGCAACCCCAGTTTTCACAAGACAATTCAAATTAAAAATTGATGCTAGTGATGTAGGAATGGTTGGTATCTTAACCCAAGAAAATGATGAAGGTATCGACAGAGCAATTGGATACTTCTCCAAAAAGTTAGACACCCACCAAAAGAATTATTCTAGTATTGAAAAGGAGTGTTTATCGGTGTTAACAACGCTACAACTCCTCGACTTTTATCTTAGTGTCACTATGTATCCTGTTTTGGTCTTTATCGACCAGAATCCACTAACTTTTCTTCAAAGGATGAAAAACAAAAATCAGAGACTGACAAGATGGAGTCTTCTTCTACAAGAATACAACATTATAATAAAACATATTAAAGGAAAGAACAATGTTATTGCAGACACATTATCTAGAGTATAAGATTAAAAATTGTGGCAGTATAATATAGCTACAAATCGGACATTTTGTTAAGACTGATTGCCAAAAAAAAAAAGATATTATTATGTGTAAACTTAACTAAATGTTTCTATAAAGGTTTTTCATTTGTAATTCAAAACTTTTACTCTAGAAGGGGAAATCTTGGATGTGCGTGGTGGCGCAATGGATATCGGCTCGGAGCGAGAAATCGGGGAACCGAGTTCGAATTCCAGTTGAATTCCTTGCATTCATTACGCGAAAATACCCTTGGAAAAGGTATTAATCCGTCTCTTCCCTCCAGTTATGGGTTAAATAATAGGACAGATTGGGTTCTATAGCCTTGTTCGGCAACCAGTCTACCGCAGAAAGCAATGGCAACCTACTGCAGGATAACCTTCTGTCCAGTCAGTCATGTCTCTGTCGAGACATGATCGCCCAAAGCGTGTATCGTGCATGGCACTTAACTGACTGAAAGGGGGAAAGTGTAACGGGGAAGTTAGAAGCGTTTTCCCGCCTCAAAGGCCTTGGGGCATGACCAAAACTAGTCACCTTAGCAAAAGACTAGTAATAACCAGGTTATTTGGTCAGGTTTTCACCAGTACCCTAAAAAAGTAGTAGTTACTTGTCATTTGATCATGGTTCTACCACCCCAGAAAGGAGAGTAGTAGGAATGGGGTCAGTTGGTCAGGTTCTACCCTTCCCAAAGAGAGATTAACTAGCCTGGTAACTATGGTTACAAGGAAAAGAAGGAAAAGACCAGAGAAAGAGAGGGTCAATGAATATAGGCCCCTGTTTCTATATAAAAAGAAAGAAATAGTACAAAAACCCCAGAGTTGTAGGTGCTACAGGCCAGACGTAGACCCCTCTCCGGCGATTCGTTGAAGACGTCGAAAGAACTTTTCATAAAACTACCAGCTGAAATTCTCCATACGAAAACCTTCCCCAACATCCAGTAAAGACACCACGTGGCTGCCGTGAAAGGTAAAGACTGTTTTATTAATCATTCTGACCAAACCCTATATATATATATATATATATATATATATATATATATTCTTTAGCTGAGTTAAATGACCACTTTACATCCCGCCTAAACTTCCTCCAAATATCTTCCTCGTCAGACCCACCTCTTATTTTCCCGTGAATATTGTGGGAAACTAGTACAAAGTTACACCCGTTCTAGTATACTTCTGTCACCTTATATCCGTGGTTTTGTTAAATATTTTTGTGTGCTAAAATAAATTTCCTATTTATATAAAATTATCTTGCGTTATAGTTTAATTCACCCCCTTCAGCATTATTCCAACTAAATTGAATTTTATGTGTTGCTGACCCAAACGGGTTCATAACGATAGATAGATAGATAGATAGATAGATAGATAGATAGATAGATAGATATGAAGAGACTAAGATAGATAGATAGATACATACATACATACATATTAATAAACTGAAATAGACAGACAGACAGACAGACAGACATGAATAAACTTAGATAGATAGATAGATAGATAGATAGATAGATAGATAGATAGATAGATAGATAGATTTTAAAAAAACTGACATATATCTCTATAAATTGCATATGACCGCATGGCCGAGTGATTAGAATGTTCGTTCGCTTTCCGACCACGAGACCTGGGTTCAAATCTCGTCATGAAGAATGTGACTTCATGTTATTGGCCTGTTAAATCGAACCTTTAGAAGCTACCTGAAAACCAGTTTGTATTATTTTCTCAATAACTTTCAATTCGTTATATTTTTATAAGTAATTTCAATTCGTTTTATTTTCCTAATTACTTTCAATTCGCTTTATTTTCTGAATTACTTTCAATTCGCTATATTTTCCTAACTAATTTCAAGTCGTTTATTTTCTGAATTACTTTCAATTCGCTATATTTTCCTAACTAATTTCAATTCGCTTTATTTTCTGAATTGCTTTCAATTCGCTATATTTTCCTAATTTCAAGTCGTTTATTTTCTGAATTACTTTCAATTCGCTATATTTTCCTAACTAATTTCAATTCGCTTTATTTTCTGAATTACTTTCAATTCGCTATATTTTCCTAACTAATTTCAAGTCGCTTTATTTTCTGAATTACTTTCAATTCGCTATATTTTCCTAACTAATTTCAATTCGCTTTATTTTCTGAATTACTTTCAATTCGCTATATTTTCCTAATTTCAATTCGCTTTATTTTCTGAATTGCTTTCAATTCGCTATATTTTCCTAACTAATTTCAAGTCGTTTATTTTCTGAATTACTTTCAATTCGCTATATTTTCCTAACTAATTTCAATTCGCTTTATTTTCTGAATTGCTTTCAATTCGCTATATTTTCCTAACTAATTTCAATTCGCTTTATTTTCTGAATTACTTTCAATTCGCTATATTTTCCTAACTAATTTCAATTCGCTTTATTTTCTGAATTACTTTCAATTCGCTATATTTTCCTAACTAATTTCAATTCGCTTTATTTTCTGAATTACTTTCAATTCGCTATATTTTCCTAACTAATTTCAATTCGCTTTATTTTCTGAATTGCTTTCAATTCGCTATATTTTCCTAACTAATTTCAATTCGCTTTATTTTCTGAATTACTTTCAATTCGCTATATTTTCCTAACTAATTTCAATTCGTTTTATTTTCTGAATTACTTTCAATTCGCTATATTTTCCTAACTAATTTCAATTCGCTTTATTTTCTGAATTACTTTCAATTCGCTATATTTTCCTAGCTAATTTAAATTCGCTTTATTTTCTGAATTACTTTCAATTCGCTATATTTTCCTAACTAATTTCAATTCGCTTTATTTTCTGAATTACTTTCAATTCGCTATATTTTCCTAACTAATTTCAATTCGTTTTATTTTCCTAATTACTTTCAATTCGCTTCAATTATCTTCATTCAGTCAGTTATGTGCCATACGTGATGCACGCTTTGGACGATCATGTCTCGAAAGAGACATGACTGACTGAGCAGAAGGAAGATTATCCCGCAGTAGGTTGCCATTGCTTTCTGCGCGATAATCTTCTGCCCAGTCAGTCATGTCTCTTTCGAGACATGATCGCCCAAGCGTGTTTCACGTATGGCACTTAACTGACTGAATGAAGATAATAGTTGGAAACATAAGTAAAGCTTCTATTGGGCAAAAAGTGGGGGATCACTTTTCTATTGTTATTAAGTAATAAACTGATCCCCCACTAATTACTACTTATTAATACAATCTGTCTCGTCTCCTTTCAACTATAGTTTAAAGAGCAGGCTAGAAAATCTTCTGCCCAGTCAGTCATGTCTCTTTCGAGACATGATCGCCCAAGCGTGTATCACGTATGGCACTTAACTGACTGAATGAATGGTTCATTAACACTGAATCCTTATACTCAGATAAGGCTATACATTTTCAAACTATGCGATGTCCTGACCACATAGAAAGGATGTGGATCAGAGAACCCTACTGAAAATGTACCAAAATTTCTCTGAACTAAAATCCATTTCTCTTGGAAATTCAATGATCATCAATAGGTGTTGTGGAGTAGTAGTGCTATGTCCATATTATATAATAAAACATGCGTTAATATATATATACTAGCAGTATAGCCCGGCGTTGCTCGGGTGTAATGAAAGCTTTAAAACTAATCCATGGTCCTGGGGCTCAGACTCTTTGGACGTTGGCACGAAAGACTAAAAGGCAATAGTTGTTTCCAGTTAAATCGAAACCGTAGACTGAAAGAAAAATGAATGAATGTAAGTCAAATTTTGATTTCCTGGTATCGATATCAAATGCTTTTTTCATTGTAAATTTAATTTTGAAGGCTAAATAAGTTCTTTGAGTAAATGGTATCATGGCTGAGACTAAGAACTACAATTATACCTACTTAGAGCCAAATACGAAGCAAAAACTAAAATAAAAGGGCTGAAAAAATATAGACATACAGGCAGATAAACAGACACACACAAAAACATCTTGCCTTTTATATATATATATATATATATATATATATATATATATATATATATATATCTTATCGATTTTCTGCACTATTGTAAGAACTGCAAAATTGAAACTTCTGAATATCATTTCTTATGTCTTTGTCTATGAGTGTATCAAATTTGATTTAAATCGGACCACTCCTTCTATAACCCGATTTTTTCTGATTGTCGATTTTCGATATTTATCAGGTGTACCTGGACACAAAACCTAGCTAACAACACTCGCAGTCGCTCATAGTACAACTGTGTAAATTTTCAAGAAAATCGGTTCAGCCGTTTTGGAGTCTATAGGTAATGGACACACACACAGACACACACAGGGACAAAGTTCCATTTATAAATAAGTTTATATATATATATATATATATATATATATATATATACGAGGCTGAGGCACACATTCATTCCGCACTTTCACCATGACTTTCTCTCGTATCTACAGGGTCCGATGGGTAAATTGTTGCTATTTTGTAATTTTAATTGTTTTTGTCAACTGCACAGTATAGAAGGGTCAGTTGGACACCGTCCATGAGAAATAGGGCACTATGACGCAATTCCATCTGCATGCTCTAATACGAACATTTCATAGTATTTAGGTATCAATATGAAGACATTCTAAAGGATTTGGAAAGAGTTGGATGAGTCTAATGGTGATTACGAGATTTGGAAACGGCATAAAAAATGACCCTCTTAACAAAATGCTTAACAGAAATACTCTGAAATTGAGCTCTAGCTGTATAGATTACTGTTGTGGAGTTGTTTTCGCACTGAAGGTTATATTCGTGCTATGTCGGTTGCTAATCGATTTAACGTACCCAAAATGTTAGGAACTTGGTAATCTTCCACTGTAAGCTGACTCCTTAGTATTCGGCTAACTGCCAACTAATATCAACTACTGAACTCCAATAGAACTCTAAAGAACTCTCTAGAACTTCTAAGAACTTCTATGAACTTCCCAAGAACATCATTATTTATTGTACAGAAGTACAAATGCGGCACAAGGCCTAATACGGGGATGGGGAAGGCTGGTCTTCAACTGTCCTATATTTAACTTAGCTATTCACTTTCGTTGACCCTGACACGCTTACAATAACCTTTCACCATAAAACCACATTTTTACTTACCATTCTTACCACGTCCACCATAATACCTCAGGTTCTCTATGTAGTCCTACTTAACTCCCATATGTACAATTTTCAGTGGAGGGCATGGGCAGAAAATAACAATATTTAAAATTCCCCAATGATTTTATACAATGGAAGTAAGATATGTACAAGAAACTAAACAAAATCGTATTAGTAATAAAAGCCCCCCACTACTCTAATATTGTGACAGCAAAATCACTTCCCCGGACGAAATATAATGCGTGGCTTTAGAAGTATAATACCATATATCCGATCAGCAATTACTCACACAATCACTCACACATTTAAACATCATAACAAAAACGAAAAGCACACTTGAAAAATAACGAAAGTCGCCACGCATCCACCGGGGAACTAACATTGTTGAACACCTAAGGAGGGAAGGGAAGGGGGGTTAAACTAAAGAAAAATAGGGGGGAAAAAAGAAAAGGGGGCCAATGAGCAATCATAACCTAGCTAAGTTAACATTGAAGCCAAAAAACAGAAAATCAAACTTTACCTACACTAACCTAACAGGGACGGGGTGCGCATGTTCTGCCCAGCACACCCAATATCCTGATGCCTAACCAGCATCAAACAACCACTCCAGGTCAGCACCTTTCACTCGACAGAATCGCGCAAGACTCACCCACCTTTTGCCAAATTCAGATGGAGTGAGTCGTTTCCTTTCCGTCCTGATCTTGACTTTAAGCTGATGCTTAAAGAACAAGATCAGTTGGGAAGAGGTAAACTTCTCATCACCATAGAATTCCTTCTGTCGCGTCGTCCAAATCACGATTCGCATAACACCTAGTAAGCAAAAGAGCACATAGTGCTCAGCCCTAGATAACGGAGGTACGACATTGCTACAAACAGAACTAGCCTCAAGGACAAAGAACTTTCCACGCAGCATACGAACCATGAGGTCTTCAAGAAACTTACACAACGGAGCAACAACACTGCAGTGGAAGAAGGCATGATCGACGGTTTCCGTCGTCAGCCCACAACGCACGCAGGTTGATTTTGGTGTTAGGCCCGCTGCATGAAGCCTCTTGCCTACCCAGAGAGCCTTTCGAATCATCAGCCAGGTGAGTGATGCCTCATCGTTAGTGAGACATTTCAACCCAGGCGCCCAAGGCCATATGGAGCGAGCCTCCTGCTTCGTAAGCCCGAGCTCGCCAATCAGTTCATCTTGAACGGCCCCCCCTAACTAAAACCCGATATAATACCCTAAGAGACAACGATTGGGCGTTGGAGAGGCCATCCGTAGCCCGCAAGAGAAACTGGAGAGCCAAACGACATTCTTTATAGAAGGAGCACTCGCCACGAGGAGTACGGCCGGCCTCCTCCTCCGACAAATGCACACTTCTCAGGGATGGAAAGTTTTTATGGACGTCCTCTTGAACGAGGGCGCCGTTCTCATCCTCCAGCATACACATTCGATCCAGGAATCTAATGCGAAGCGTGTGTTGACGAATCTCAACGCTAGGCATGCCCAGACCGCCCTCAGATGGATGCAGGCAACAGATCTCGCGACGTACCTTGGGAGACTTGCCTTCTCCCCAAAGGAAGGAGAACAAGAACTGAATTAAACCCAAACGAATGGCACACGGGAGAGGAAGTACCGAGAGTCGGTAAAGGAGAATCGGGTAGATGTGCGAGGCACATACTTCCGCCCTCCCCTTTAAGGAGAGCTTCCTCCGAGTCCACAGACGAACTGCGCCCTCGGCCTTCTCTCGAACCTCCGACCAATTCATTTCCAACTGGAGATCTGGACCGAAAAAGACGCCGAGAATCTTGATCGGCCCGTCCGTCCAGAGGAAAGGTCCGGGAAGAGAAACTCCCTTCCACGCACCCAATCGCAAGCCAACAGACTTATCGCGATTGATCTTGGCCCCTGTCACCGTCTCATAACATCTGATTTCTTTGCTGACTTCGTCAATCTCGGCTTTGCTCGACACAAAAACCGAAACGTCGTCAGCATAGGCGGAGTACCTGGCCGAGGTGGTAGCACCAGGTACGGAAATTCCGCGAAGGACCGGATTCGCCTTTAACTTGCGAAGGAATGGCTCCAACGCAAGAACGTACAGCAAAGGCGAAAGTGGACAACCTTGACGAATGGAGCGAGATAAAGTGAAGGGCTTCGATCTTACCCCATTCACTTCCACCAGCGCACCGGGGGACTCATACAGCAGTCGGATCCAGGAGCGAAAGTACGGCCCGAAACCGGCGGCGGAAAGGACAGACTCCAACAAACGATGGTCAACCCTATCGAATGCCTTGGACTGATCCAAATTGATCAGCGCGGCTTCGGTGTCGGTTTTCTCGATGATCAGGCGTACCAAATGAAGGTTGTCCTGAATAGTCCTGCCCTTCACAGCACAAGTCTGCTCGGGGCCAATCAGAATAGAGAGGACAGCCTGCAAACGGCCGGCCAAGATCTTGGCAAAAATCTTTAAGTCAGTATTTAACATCGTTAAAGGCCGATAATTATCTATGCCACCCCCACCGCTCTTGCTCTTGCGAAGCAACTTGATTACACCCCTGGTGAAGCGTCGAGGTATAGACCCCTGCTTCATCCAGTTGTTATAAACAAGAGCCAGCAGAGGAACAAGAACGGACGACTGCCTCAAGTACAGTTCGTAGGGAAGACCATCCAAACCTGGAGTTTTGTCCCGGCCAACCAATTTCAGCGCATCCCAGATTTCCGACTGTTATGGGCCCCTCGCACCTAGCCGCTTCAGCCGCCTCGAGGCGGGGAAAGTCAGCCAAATAGGTGTCGAACTGAGCAGAGCTCAGACCGGGCTCCCTGGTAAAAAGATCCTGGAAGTAATCCCGAAAAGCTCCACATATACCCACGTCTGTAGTCACGGTACGACCATCCGGCAATGTGATGTCCTTGATATGCCGATTGGCTGCTTGCCTAGCTTCCTCTGCACGCAATTCTGCGGCCATATTCGTTGCCTCAGAAGACATTCTTTTTAACCTAGCCCTAACTACCAGAGCTTGATCCTTCTTGATAGCCAAGGAGGCCAGCTCGGCCCTAGCTAAGGCTACGTCCCCACTATTACGGGATTTAACTGCCCGATCAACTTTTTTCTCTAACGTCGATTGCGCCGCTAAATTAGCTAAGTTGAGCCGACGGCTATAGTCGGCAGCAAACGACCTAATTTTGGATTTAAGTGTATCCCACCACTTATTCCCAACCACAGCCCCCGTCAGTTCCCGCTTTAGTGTTAGTAAAAGCTGGTGCTGGAAATCTTGGCTATCAAATAATGACGCGTTCAATTTCCAGTAGCCAGCCAACTTAACCTTAGGCTTATCTAAGTTTACACGAACCCGGACGAGCCTATGATCCGTGTAAACTATGGAATGGAAACTTGGACAACCTAAGAGCCCTACGTCGACTCTCCTAACTAGGACTCGGTCGAGGTAGCTTGCGCGTACCTTCGAATCCGAGCTGCCCCTATTAGTCCAAGTCCACACTACCTCCCGGGGGTGTTCATTTCGATATTTATCGACAAGATCATTCCTGTCGATAAATTCCCGAAATGGTTTCACATCCGGGTTGTTAGTACCCGATCTTTCTCCTATACGATCCTTCTCAGGGTCAAGGACGGCATTCCAATCCCCCGCTAAAATTACCCGCCTCGATGTTCCAAAGAACGACTCGAGCTGCCGAAACAAAGCAGGACGCTCCGCATGGACATTGGGCGCATAAACCCCAATGAGGCGAAAAGACTTCTCCTTTATGGTAATATCCAGCACACAAATCCTGCCCGCTGGATCCGCGAAGACAAGCGTACACGCCGCACCCAAAGACTTGCTCACTAGCCAGGAAACACCTCTAGAACGACCATCAAAACATGCTGAATAGAGATCGTAATCCCTAGACAGTATGCCCTCATAGTCGCCAGCTAAAAACCGGGTTTCCTGCAGACAACAAACATCCACCCCGAGGCGCTGGAGGTCATGAAGGAGTCTCACCCTCCGAGACTCTGACCTCAGCCCCCGGGCATTCACGCTTGCTAACCAGAGAGCCATTATGATACGTAATTAGGGTTGGGGTCCTGGACAGAACATGGTCGGGGAAAGGATGCCGACAGCCTCTCCCATTGACCCATGGCCCATCTCATTCTTGATGGTGCCGTCAGAGGAGATGCCGCCAACATCCCAGGGAAAGGTTAGTTTTAGTGCCCTATAGAGGGAGGGGTGAACTAAAACCGGGACCCGTCCAGAACAGAATTTTTCAAGGTTAGTGAGTTTCTCTGATTTTGTTGTGATGATGGGTGGAATCATAGGAATTGCTTTGGCAGCCTCCTCTACCATGCCCCAAGTCTGCCGCGCCCCTGACCCAGTGCGAATGACTGTTAATAGTCTCTGAGCTCTGGGGAAATTTCTTGGTAGTTCGATATCTTTCTCACTACACTTTTTCATCGACAAAAGAGCCTTCAGCTGCTTTATTCTATTCCCGAAATTCTTGGCTCTTTCAGCCTGGGCCGGGGAGATGCGGCAGATGTCCTCCCCTTGCCTGTATGGCAGCTTTGTTGGTTTTTTCTTTTGGGCCTCCATATCTTCTGAGGAAAGACTTCTTTGTCTTTTGGATGGAGGGGGCATCTGTTTCGGGGGAGAGGGACAGGGAGAGAGGCATGGAGAAACACGAAAATAGTTGATGATTGGGCTGTGGTCTCGACTACGAGGGGACGGTTTACGGGGAGTGGGTTGAGAGGAATGAATTTTTTTGCCCGATTTTTTCTTTTGAGGGGAGGACGGGGCAGAGGCCGAGGGGCGAGGTGGACGTTGAGCCAGTTGATTCTTCAACTCCTCTGATGGGCGAAAAGGCCGTTTTTCTAGTTGTTTCTTTAGCTCTTTTATCTTCTGCATCTTTTCATACCCTGGGTCGAATGCTTTCTTTAGCTCTTCAAGTTTCGGAGCCGACCAGGCCGAGGCATCGCCCTTCTTGCTGGTGGAGGGAGTGGGGCTGTTTGTGCCTTTCGTCTTAGGGGTATCTGGGGACCGAGGTTCCGCTGCTTGGCGCTTCCCCCTGGCCCTGCCAACAACCAGCCACTCCCCCTTTTCCTTCTCCGAGGCTGCACTAGCAGTTGGCGAAGGTTTTTCGGGGGGTGAGGGACCTTTTTTGTTCCCAACCGGGGTAACTGCCGCACCGGTCCTGGGTATTGGCATGCCCACTACGGGCGAGACGGATGTAACAGGAGCGGCCAGAGGGGGATTTTGGTCGATTGGAGCCTGGCTTCCAGAGGCCTTCTTCTCTGGGCAGGAGGAGGAGAGGTGACCAGTCTCTCCACACCTCCAGCATTTTGGTTTGCGGCCGGACACCATCACCGGCAAGCTCAGGCCCCCTACGTCAAGACAGTTGGGGATGGTCTTGAAGGTCTCCTGGTCGATCATCATATCGAAAGACCATCCCCCGTTCAGGTCATCGCAGGAGGCATCTAAAATTTGGCCAAACTGCGAAAAGTAGGCAGCCAGATGCTCCCCGATGACCTGAGGAGGAACCTCATACACTGCTACCTTGGTCCTTTGTTTGCCATCATACATAATTCTAAATATAAGCTCTTTTGTTGATATGTCTTCAATCGCCAATTTTAGGCACTCTTCCGGCGTAGGTAGTAGTATGTCCCACAAGAAGAAGCGCGCCCCTTTAATTATTCTTAAGGGCTTATACCCCTTTGACTGCAGTGTTTTCAACACTGTGTCTTTCGTGCTGCGACAAATTTTGCGCGTACGCTTGTCCACCACGAAGACTGACACTATTCTTTTTTCAATCTTCTTTAATTCTTGGGGATCCTCCAAGAGCCCACCTTCTACGACAAGGTGTGCGTAGCTCTTAGCTCTCTCCAAGAACTCCGTCAGATTGATCTTGACTTTCGGAGGGGACTTCCAGCCACAGGGCGATTCCCCGGCCTCAGCATCTTTCATTGTCTCGTCTTGCGTCTTTTGAGGTTTTTCTTTGTTATTCGCCTCCTTTTGGCCATTCTCGGCCATTGGTGTCTCTTTCATTATTTCTTTTTCCTTTTCATCTTTCCCAGGAAGTGGGGGAAAATCCTCATCAGTTTTATCAGGAGGCCCCTTCCAGGGGGGGTCAAAACTTAGTTTTTTCTTTATTGACCGACTATTGTCGGCCATTTTAAAGTTTTAGCACGCCAAAAAATTTTTGTGTTTATCCACCACACTTAAATTAAACGTATGGGAAAGGGTGGGAAATGGGAGTAACTTGGGGAAAACAAATAAAATTAAAAAATACTATCACAAAATAGAAACAAAGAGGACAAAAACTTTTCAAACAAAGAACCCCGAAGGATTTAAAATTTCCCAATAAAATGGCCAGTAACGGCAAACAATTCACACGCCTGGCAAAAAACTAGCCTTTAGCGGCCAAAAATTAAACTTTTACCAAACTAAGAACTAGTCTTAGCCGACAAAAAGTTTAGCCTCTTGAGAGGTTAAAAAATAAACGAAAAATAAATATATACAAAAATAAACTTTACCAGTTACGATAAACTAATTACACAAAGAAATTTAAAGAAAATAAAACAAACAGAAACACGGAGAGTTGCCTAAACGGCTACTCCCGACAAAGAAAATAGGGGGAGGGGCTAAAATTAAATTTAAGTGGTTTAACTAAACTTTACAAAATAAAAGAATTCAAAATAAATTTAAACAACGATTAAACTTTACAAATGTACAATTAAATTAAATACACAAAGAAAACAAATACAAACAAATACAAACAAACAAAAAGAAAACGAAAAGTCTCCTAACGGCGACTTCCGCAAAAGAAAAACTGGGGAGGGGCTGAAAAAAAGAAAAGTTAAAGTGGAAGAAAAATAAAAATCAGCTAATTCTTCAGATTCTGGACAAAAAGGGACAGTTAAAAAAATATAAATATGGCACTTAAGGCCAAACAGATACTGAAAAAAAATAAAAATAAAAATAAACTCAAAACGGCCGACCTAAATAAAAACAAATATGGCCGCCAAAAATACGAAAATAAAAACAAAAAAGCTAGAAGAATAAAAAAGAAAAGAACAAAGTAAATAAACGAAAAAGAAAATAAATAAAAATAAACTTAGCTCTACAAAAAGGGTCTTTCTTGTAAAATAAAAAGTCCAAATAAGTGAATCACAGTTTTTTAAACAAAAAGTGTCTGACGCTCGCCAAAACAAGGTCGGAGAAAATGACAACAAACGTCAAAAACTTCCCAAGAACATCATTATTTATTGTACTGAAGTACAAATGTGGCACAAGGCCTAATACGGGGATGGGGAAGGCTGGTCATCAACTGTCCTATATTTAACTTAGCTATTCACTTTCGTTGACCCTGACACGCTAACAATAACCTTTCACCATAAAACCACATTTTTACTTACCATTCTTACCACGTCCACCATAATACCTCAGCTGCTCTATGTAGTCCTACTTAACTCCCATATGTACAATGTTCAGTGGAGGGCATGGGCAGAAATAACAACATTTAAAATTCCCCAATGATTTTATACAATGAAAGTAAGATATATACAAGAAACTAAACAAAATCATATTAGTAATAAAAAGCCCCCCACTACTCTAATATTGTGACAGCAAAATCACTTCCCCGGACGAAACATAATGCGTGGCTTTATGAATATAATACCATATGTCCGATGAGCAATCACTCACACAATCACTCACAGATTTAAACATCATAACAAAAAACGAAAAACACACTTGAAAAATAACGAAAGTCGCCACGCATCCACCGGGGAACTAACATTGTTGAACACCTAAGGTGGGAAGGGAAGGGGGGTTAAACTAAAGAAAAATAGGGGACGAAAAAGAAAAGGGGGCCAATGAGCAATCATAACCTAGCTAAGTTAACATTGAAGCCAAAAACAGAAAAATCCAACTTTCCCTACACTAACCTAACAGGGACGGGGTGCACATGTTCTGCCCAGCACACCCAATATCCTGATGCCTAACCAGCATCAAACAACCACTCCAGGTCAGCACCTTTCACTCGACAGAATCGCGCAAGACTCACCCACCTTTTGCCAAATTCAGATGGAGTGAGTCGTTTCCTTTCCGTCCTGATCTTGACTTTAAGCTGATGCTTAAAGAACAAGATCAGTTGGGAAGAGGTAAACTTCTCATCACCATAGAATTCCTTCTGTCGCGTCGTCCAAATCACGACTCGCATAACACCTAGTAAGCAAAAGAGCACATAGTGCTCAGCCCTAGATAACGGAGGCACGACATTGCTACAAACAGAACTAGCCTCAAGGACAAAGAACTTTCCACGCAGCATACGAACCATGAGGTCTTCAAGAAACTTACACAACGGAGCAACAACACTGCAGTGGAAGAAGGCATGATCGACGGTTTCCGTCGTCAGCCCACAACGCACGCAGGTTGATTTTGGTGTTAGGCCCGCTGCATGAAGCCTCTTGCCTACCCAGAGAGCCTTTCGAATCATCAGCCAGGTGAGTGATGCCTCATCGTTAGTGAGACATTTCAACCCAGGCGCCCAAGGCCATATGGAGCGAGCCTCCTGCTTCGTAAGCCCGAGCTCGCCAATCAGTTCATCTTGAACGGCCCCCCTAACTAAAACCCGATATAATGCCCTAAGAGACAACGATTGGGCGTTGGAGAGGCCATCCGTAGCCCGCAAGAGAAACTGGAGAGCCAAACGACATTCTTTATAGAAGGAGCACTCGCCACGAGGAGTACGGCCGGCCTCCTCCTCCGACAAATGCACACTTCTCAGGGATGGAAAGTTTTTATGGACGTCCTCTTGAACGAGGGCGCCGTTCTCATCCTCCAGCATACACATTCGATCCAGGAATCTAATGCGAAGCGTGTGTTGACGAATCTCAACGCTAGGCATGCCCAGACCGCCCTCAGATGGATGCAGGCAACAGATCTCGCGACGTACCTTGGGAGACTTGCCTTCTCCCCAAAGGAAGGAGAACAAGAGCTGAATTAAACCCAAACGAATGGCACACGGGACAGGAAGTACCGAGAGTCGGTAAAGGAGAATCGGGTAGATGTGCGAAGCACATACTTCCGCCCTCCCCTTTAAGGAGAGCCTCCTCCGAGTCCACAGACGAACTGCGCCCTCGGCCTTCTCTCGAACCTCCGACCAATTCATTTCCAACTGGAGATCAGGACCGAAAAAGACGCCGAGAATCTTGATCGGCCCGTCCGTCCAGAGGAAAGGTCCGGGAAGAGAAACTCCCTTCCACGCACCCAATCGCAAGCCAACAGACTTATCGCGATTGATCTTGGCCCCTGTCACCATCTCATAACATCTGATTTCTTTGCTGACTTCGTCAATCTCGGCTTTGCTCGACACAAAAACCGAAACGTCATCAGCATAGGCGGAGTACCTGGCCGAGGTGGTAGCACCAGGTACGGAAATTCCGCGAAGGACCGGATTCGCCTTTAACTTGCGAAGGAATGGCTCCAACGCAAGAACGTACAGCAAAGGCGAAAGTGGACAACCTTGACGAATGGAGCGAGATAAAGTGAAGGGCTTCGATCTTACCCCATTCACTTCCACCAGCGCACCGGGGGACTCATACAGCAGTCGGATCCAGGAGCGAAAGTACGGCCCGAAACCGGCGGCGGAAAGGACAGACTCCAAGAAACGATGGTCAACCCTATCGAATGCCTTGGACTGATCCAAATTGATCAGCGCGGCTTCGGTGTCGGTTTTCTCGATGATCAGGCGTACCAAATGAAGGTTGTCCTGAATAGTCCTGCCCTTCACAGCACAAGTCTGCTCGGGGCCAATCAGACTAGAGAGGACAGCCTGCAAACGGCCGGCCAAGATCTTGGCAAAAATCTTTAAGTCAGTATTTAACATCGTTAAAGGCCGATAATTATCTATGCCACCCCCACCGCTCTTGCTCTTGCGAAGCAACTTGATTACACCCCTGGTGAAGCGACGAGGTATAGACCCCTGCATCATCCAGTTGTTATAAACAAGAGCCAGCAGAGGAACAAGAACGGACGACTGCCTCAAGTACAGTTCGTAGGGAAGACCATCCAAACCTGGAGTTTTGTCCCGGCCAACCAATTTCAGCGCATCCCAGATTTCCGACTCTGTTATGGGCCCCTCGCACCTAGCCGCTTCAGCCGCCGAGAGGCGGGGAAAGTCAGCCAAATAGGTGTCGAACTGAGCAGAGCTCAGACCGGGCTCCCTGGTGAAAAGATCCTGGAAGTAATCCCGAAAAGCTCCACATATACCCACGTCTGTAGTCACGGTACGACCATCCGGCAATGTGATGTCCTTGATATGCCGATTGGCTGCTTGCCTAGCTTCCTCTGCACGCAATTCTGCGGCCATATTCGTTGCCTCAGAAGACATTCTTTTTAACCTAGCCCTAACTACCAGAGCTTGATCCTTCTTGATAGCCAAGGAGGCCAGCTCGGCCCTAGCTAAGGCTACGTCCCCACTATTACGGGATTTAACTGCCCGATCAACTTTTTTCTCTAACGTCGATTGCGCCGCTAAATTAGCTAAGTTGAGCCGACGGCTATAGTCGGCAGCAAACGACCTAATTTTGGATTTAAGTGTATCCCACCACTTATTCCCAACCACAGCCCCCGTCAGTTCCCGCTTTAGTGTTAGTAAAAGCTGGTGCTGGAAATCTTGGCTATCAAATAATGACGCGTTCAATTTCCAGTAGCCAGCCAACTTAACCTTAGGCTTATCTAAGTTTACACGAACCCGGACGAGCCTATGATCCGTGTAAACTATGGAATGGAAACTTGGACAACCTAAGAGCCCTACGTCGACTCTCCTAACTAGGACTCGGTCGAGGTAGCTTGCGCGTACCTTCGAATCCGAGCTGCCCCTATTAGTCCAAGTCCACACTACCTCCCGGGGGTGTTCATTTCGGTATTTATCGACAAGATCATTCCTGTCGATAAATTCCCGAAATGGTTTTACATCCGGGTTGTTAGTACCCGATCTTTCTCCTATACGATCCTTCTCAGGGTCAAGGACGGCATTCCAATCCCCCGCTAAAATTACCCGCCTCGATGTTCCAAAGAACGACTCGAGCTGCCGAAACAAAGCAGGACGCTCCGCATGGACATTGGGCGCATAAACCCCAATGAGGCGAAAAGACTTCTCCTTTATGGTAATATCCAGCACACAAATCCTGCCCGCTGGATCCGTGAAGACAAGCGTACACGCCGCACCCAAAGACTTGCTCACTAGCCAGGAAACACCTCTAGAACGACCATCAAAACATGCTGAATAGAGATCGTAATCCCTAGACAGTATGCCCTCATAGTCGCCAGCTAAAAACCGGGTTTCCTGCAGACAACAAACATCCACCCCGAGGCGCTGGAGGTCATGAAGGAGTCTCACCCTCCGAGACTCTGACCTCAGCCCCCGGGCATTCACGCTTGCTAACCAGAGAGCCATTGTGATCCTTAATTTGGGTTGGGGTCCTGGACAGAACATGGTCGGGGAAAGGATGCCGACAGCCTCTCCCATTGACCCATGGCCCATCTCATTCTTGATGGTGCCGTCAGAGGAGACGCCGCCAACATCCCAGGGAAAGGTTAGTTTTAGCGCCCTATAGAGGGAGGGGTGAACTAAAACCGGGACCCGTCCAGAACAGAATTTTTCAAGGTTAGTGAGTTTCTCTGATTTTGTTGTGATGATGGGTGGAATCATAGGAATTGCTTTGGCAGCCTCCTCTACCATGCCCCAAGTCTGCCGCGCCCCTGACCCAGTGCGAATGACTGTTAATAGCCTCTGAGCTTTGGGGAAATTTCTTGGTAGTTCGATATCTTTCTCACTACACTTTTTCATCGACAAAAGAGCCTTCAGCTGCTTTATTCTATTCCCGAAATTCTTGGCTCTTTCAGCCTGGGCCGGGGAGATGCGGCATATGTCCTCCCCTTGCCTGTATGGCAGCTTTGTTGGTTTTTTCTTTTGGGCCTCCATATCTTCTGAGGAAAGACTTCTTTGTCTTTTGGATGGAGGGGGCATCTGTTTCGGGGGAGAGGGACAGGGAGAGAGGCATGGAGAAACACGAAAATAGTTGATGATTGGGCTGGGGTCTCGACTACGAGGGGACGGTTTACGGGGAGTGGGTTGAGAGGAATGAATTTTTTTGCCCGATTTTTTCTTTTGAGGGGAGGACGGGGCAGAGGCCGAGGGGCGAGGTGGACGTTGAGCCAGTTGATTCTTCAACTCCTCTGATGGGCGAAAAGGCCGTTTTTCCAGTTGTTTCTTTAGCTCTTTTATCTTCTGCGTCTTTTCATACCCTGGGTCGAATGCTTTCTTTAGCTCTTCAAGTTTCGGAGCCGACCAGGCCGAGGCATCGCCCTTCTTGCTGGTGGAGGGAGTGGGGCTGTTTGTGCCTTTCGTCTTAGGGGTATCTGGGGACCGAGGTTCCGCTGCTTGGCGCTTCCCCCTGGCCCTGCCAACAACCAGCCACTCCCCCTTTTCCTTCTCCGAGGCTGCACTAGCAGTTGGCGAAGGTTTTTCGGGGGGTGAGGGACCTTTTTTGTTCCCAACCGGGGTAACTGCCGCACCGGTCCTGGGTATTGGCATGCCCACTACGGGCGAGACGGATGTAACAGGAGCGGCCAGAGGGGGATT
Organism: Ascarosepion bandense; assembly: GCA_037127315.1. Taxonomy (NCBI): domain Eukaryota; kingdom Metazoa; phylum Mollusca; class Cephalopoda; order Sepiida; family Sepiidae; genus Ascarosepion; species Ascarosepion bandense. The sequence goes on from JBBBDQ010001812.1 coordinate 1,170,136, forward strand.
TTGGTCGATTGGAGCCTGGCTTCCAGAGGCCTTCTTCTCTGGGCAGGAGGAGGAGAGGTGACCAGTCTCTCCACACCTCCAGCATTTTGGTTTGCGGCCGGACACCATCACCGGCAAGCTCAGGCCCCCTACGTCAAGACAGTTGGGGATGGTCTTGAAGGTCTCCTGGTCGATCATCATATCGAAAGACCATCCCCCGTTCAGGTCATCGCAGGAGGCATCTAAAATTTGGCCAAACTGCGAAAAGTAGGCAGCCAGATGCTCCCCGATGACCTGAGGAGGAACCTCATACACTGCTACCTTGGTCCTTTGTTTGCCATCATACATAATTCTAAATATAAGCTCTTTTGTTGATATGTCTTCAATCGCCAATTTTAGGCACTCTTCCGGCGTAGGTAGTAGTATGTCCCACAAGAAGAAGCGCGCCCCTTTAATTATTCTTAAGGGCTTATACCCCTTTGACTGCAGTGTTTTCAACACTGTGTCTTTCGTGCTGCGACAAATTTTGCGCGTACGCTTGTCCACCACGAAGACTGACACTATTCTTTTTTCAATCTTCTTTAATTCTTGGGGATCCTCCAAGAGCCCACCTTCTACGACAAGGTGTGCGTAGCTCTTAGCTCTCTCCAAGAACTCCGTCAGATTGATCTTGACTTTCGGAGGGGACTTCCAGCCACAGGGCGATTACCCGGCCTCAGCATCTTTCATTGTCTCGTCTTGCGTCTTTTGAGGTTTTTCTTTGTTATTCGCCTCCTTTTGGCCATTCTCGGCCATTGGTGTCTCTTTCATTATTTCTTTTTCCTTTTCATCTTTCCCAGGAAGTGGGGGAAAATCCTCATCAGTTTTATCAGGAGGCCCCTTCCAGGGGGGTCAAAACTTAGTTTTTTCTTTATTGACCGACTATTGTCGGCCATTTTAAAGTTTTAGCACGCCAAAAAATTTTTGTGTTTATCCACCACACTTAAATTAAACGTATGGGAAAGGGTGGGAAATGGGAGTAACTTGGGGAAAACAAATAAAATTAAAAAATACTATCACAAAATAGAAACAAAGAGGACAAAAACTTTTCAAACAAAGAACCCCGAAGGATTTAAAATTTCCCAATAAAATGGCCAGTAACGGCAAACAATTCACACGCCTGGCAAAAAACTAGCCTTTAGCGGCCAAAAATTAAACTTTTACCAAACTAAGAACTAGTCTTAGCCGACAAAAAGTTTAGCCTCTTGAGAGGTTAAAAAATAAACGAAAAATAAATATATACAAAAATAAACTTTACCAGTTACGATAAACTAATTACACAAAGAAATTTAAAGAAAATAAAACAAACAGAAACACGGAGAGTTGCCTAAACGGCTACTCCCGACAAAGAAAATAGGGGGAGGGGCTAAAATTAAATTTAAGTGGTTTAACTAAACTTTACAAAATAAAAGAATTCAAAATAAATTTAAACAACGATTAAACTTTACAAATGTACAATTAAATTAAATACACAAAGAAAACAAATACAAACAAATACAAACAAACAAAAAGAAAACGAAAAGTCTCCTAACGGCGACTTCCGCAAAAGAAAAACTGGGGAGGGGCTGAAAAAAAGAAAAGTTAAAGTGGAAGAAAAATAAAAATCAGCTAATTCTTCAGATTCTGGACAAAAAGGGACAGTTAAAAAAATATAAATATGGCACTTAAGGCCAAACAGATACTGAAAAAAAATAAAAATAAAAATAAACTCAAAACGGCCGACCTAAATAAAAACAAATATGGCCGCCAAAAATACGAAAATAAAAACAAAAAAGCTAGAAGAATAAAAAAGAAAAGAACAAAGTAAATAAACGAAAAAGAAAATAAATAAAAATAAACTTAGCTCTACAAAAAGGGTCTTTCTTGTAAAATAAAAAGTCCAAATAAGTGAATCACAGTTTTTTAAACAAAAAGTGTCTGACGCTCGCCAAAACAAGGTCGGAGAAAATGACAACAAACGTCAAAAACTTCCCAAGAACATCTCGAGTTAACTTTCTGTTAACTCTTATTAATATAGGAGGGAGAGTTCATTATCTGAGGAATAGGTGTGTTTCACCATAACAATAGGAAAAGCTAAACAATCTACAGGACGGCAGTGAAAAGTTCTCTGTTGATCCACTTTGTTGAGCTAAAAATATTTTCGGTACCTCTTTATATCAGGAACCATCTCTCGCAGAATGAAATCACCAACACAAGCAAAATGGAAACAGTGTCACAAGAATGGGATCATCGCCAGCTGTCAAAGCAACACCAGGAAACGAAATCGAAAGTTATGATTCTCCCATATACGCCTCACAAACCGCCACGGAATTAACCAGAGACGCGAATGAGGGTTAGTAATAAATTCATAAGGGGAACAGACTTAGCAAAAAGCCGCGGAAGTGTGTTAACAAGAGACGCGAAAAAGAGTTAGCAAGACAGAAGTGCGTTACCTAAGAGACGTGGAAGAGTGTTACTGACAGGCGCGGAAGAGACTTTCTTTCATTGGCCCGGTATGTCAATCAACCGATCATAACTCTGACACAACGGAAAAAATAGAAATGTTTTGAACACAGTCAGCGTGGAATTCTGAAAATGAAGGGTTGTCTTGATGCTTATATTTTGATATAAGACAGGCAGAAACTGGCAAGAAGTCGATAGCTCAAGATGTCTCGTAGAACCCATGTTCCGTCGTGAGGCAAGCCAGCACAGAGTAATTGGTGGGAGATCAGTTTATTACTTTAAAATATAGAAAACTGATCGCCCACTTTTTGCCCAGTAGAAGCTTTATGTTTCCGACTATTATCTTCATTCAGTCAGTTGAATGCCATACGTGATACACGATTGGGCGATTATGTCTTGAAAGAGGCATGACTGACTGGTCAGAAGATTTTCTATCCTGCTCTTTAAACTATAACTGAAGGGAGATAAGACTGATTGTGTTAATAAGTAGTAATTAGTGGGGGATCAGTTTATTACTTAATAACAATAGAAAACAGATCCCCCACTTTTTGCTCAGTAGAAGCTTTACTTATGTTTCCAACTATTATCTTTATTCAGTCAGTTAAGTGCCATACATGATACACACTTTGGGTAATCATGTCTTGAAAGAGACATGGCTGAATGGGCAGATTTTCTATCCTGCTCTTTAAACTAGAGAAGAGGCAGATTGTATAAATAATTATTAATTAGTGGGGATCAGTTTTCTATTCTTATTAAGTAATAAACTGATTCCCCACTTTTTGCCCAGTAGAATTTTTTACATGACTGACTGGTCAGAAGGTTTTCCAGCAGTAGGTTGCCATTACTTTTTGAAGTAGACTGGTTGCGAACCGGTTCACAGGCAACATCTCCCTATTTTTCTCACTCTTTTCTAGAAACGAAGCTACCACCACTGTCCCTCTTAAAATAAAGCTAGTAAAGCAGAAATAATAAAGGGTTCGGTTCGAAACTTCTAGCACCTGAAGAAGGCCGGAACGTACAACGCTCGAAACGTCGTATAAACGGCAACGAAGATGAGGAGAACGGTCAGAATAATGTGAATAATATAAATACTACTTCATCTCAGAAATATAGAAAAATACTAAAGCAAAAATGTCCGTTGTAAATGGACCCTATGATGTGGCGTCAGTGCCTGAAAATTTTAAGCCAGAGACGACACTAAATACAACACAGAGAAAGAGAGAGAGAGAGAGAGAGAGAGAGAGAGAGAGAGAGAGAGAGAGAGAGAATGAGAACGCGTGGACAAGTGGTAAAAACACCTGTGTTTTGAAAAAGAGAACCAGGTTCAATTCCACCGATGGTCAGTTTGTCAGAGAGGTGACTTCTTACAAAGGAGTTGATTCCATCGTTCGGCAAGTTTGTAAACTTCATGGAAACAATATCACCGGTTGACGCAATGAGTGATATTGGGCAGGCGAAACTGATTATGGCTAATTTAGCAAGTGTCCAAATGTCATCGTGATCAAGATTCCATGTGTACTGGCATTTTTTCAACTACTGATCACACCCAGAAGCTATAAATATGATCATGGTTGCAGTTGAAAACACAACCTGGCCCTGTTAGTTTTGACGAAAAACAAATATGCCTGAACGTGTTTCTGCATCAACGTTTACTAGTCGCTATAGAGAGACTAACACAGATCGAAATATATAAAGAAATAAAGACTAATAAAGAAGCAGGAGAATTGATATACATATTTACTAGTTATTTTGTCATGAATGACGTAGACACAAATGCACTGAAAAAATTACCTCGAAAAACTGAACTGAAAATTATCGAAACAAAGAGTTCCCTTATGTTTAATCTCGTAACTGATCGTCTGTTCCTGGCGTTTCCCTTCCGTCAAATCTTTTTACATTTCTCAATTTTGTTCCAGTTTTTTTTTTCTTTCTTAACTTCTCGCTCAAATGTCCCTTCCTCCACCGACGAATTGATTCTTTTATGTAACATCGTCTAGCCGACCGCAGCCATCATTGTCCATTCTTTTCGCCTCGGGAATTTTGTCATCTTTAATTGTAGCCCAGAACAAAAAAAACATCATATTTTGATGTCCATTTTCGATAGAATCAATTTTGTAGCCGATTGGCAGTTATTTTTAAACCACACACACAAACACACATACACACACAAAGACACACACACACACATATATATATATATGTGTGTGTGTGTGTGTGTGTGTGTGTGTGTGTGTGTGTGTGTGTGTGTGTGTGCACATGTTCATATGAATGGGTAAGAGAGATAGATTCACTTGCGTGAATATATGTGTGGATGTAAGTGTGGCTGGTTGTATGTACGTGGGACTGTTTACATGGACGTATCGTTCATTTTGGCAGTGACTAAAATTATTGAGAATAACATTCGTTCGCATTTTCATATTTAGAGGAAGATTAAATTTAGATGCTTGTTTGTACATGTCAGATAGATAGATAGATAGATAGATAGATAGATAGATAGATAATGAAAAGATTGCAATAGATAGATAGATAGATAGATAGATAGATAGATAGATAGATAGATAGATAGATAGATAATGAAAAGATAGATAGATAGATAGATAGATAGATAGATAGATAGATAGATAATGAATAGATAGATAGATAGATAGATAGATAGATAATGAAAAGATTTCAATAGATAGATAGATAGATAGATAGATAGATAGATAGATAGACAATGAAAAGATTGCAATAGATAGATAGATAGATAGATAGATAGATAGATAGATAGATAGATAATGAAAAGATTGCAATAGATAGATAGATAGATAGATAATGAAAAGATTGCAATAGATAGATAGATAGATAGATAGATAGATAGATAGATAGATAGATAGATAGATAGATAGATAATGAAAAGATTGCAATAGATAGATAGATAGATAGATAGTATTAGACAGAAATACATACATACATACATACATACATACATACAAATAGACAGACAGCCATAGGAGCAGAGTAAGATACAAAAATCCAAACATACATTGGTACATATGAACAAACTGTGATAGATAGATAGATAGATAGATAGATAGATAGATAGATAGATAGCGTAGTTGACTCTTGATAATGATATTCAACAGAAATAGAAAAAGTGAATCAAAATGAAGAAAAATGAAATCAAAGGAAAGAAAGAATAGCCCACTTTCTTTATTTAATTAGAAAGTCTATTTTCTTCCACCATTCTTACAGAATACCAATTTCTTTTTATTCAGTATTGTGAAAGAAACATCTTAACTTCGTCAAAGACATGCGCCCCGCAAGAATAGCCTCCGTCCAAAGGAATATTATTAGACGTTTTAATTCTTGCAACAAACTAATGGTCGCTATTGAAATATTTATGATGACGATTCAAGTTGGCTAAAGCTATTTTCGTTACTAATTGTCGCTTAGATTTGGGCCCCAATTATCCAACACCAATTTCGTTTGGGGAAATGGAAATTGAATGAGTTTTCAAGAAGCGATGGGCAAATTCCTGAAGGTTCCGTGGCAACAGCTGCGCTAAAAATAATTTTGTTATGAAGACATTTAAAATTCCTCTGTCAATATTGAGCTCCAAACTATTTTTAATGCTTTTAATGCATTTTTTTAATCATTTCACCCCAAGCAAATCAGTTTTACTGCCACTGGTGTGCAGGGGGTTGCATAGGAGGAAATTGATGAGAAAGAGGGATAGGTTATAGGGGGTATCAGAAAGTGGGTAAGAGAAGGGTGAAAATATTGATGTGATGGGAGTGGAGTGAATGGAGAAAAGAGCATGAGAGAAAGGATGCGAGTCACTGAGATAGGAGATGACTATTGAACTTGCATTTAAATTCTTGGAGATTGTAGCTGTCGAGGAAGCAAGTATACGGAATGGAATTCCACAGGCGGGAATTCTCCAGTTATATAATAGCCCTGCAGCTTGCGTAAAAGGCCAGCATACCAAACTCTACCAAACGCTTTGGAAATATCCAGGGCAACAGTTCGAGCTTTGCCGTTCTTGTCGAGAGCCTGGTGTATATACTCAGTGATGGTCGTAATCATATCAGTATTAGACCTGGTGAAGCGGAAACCATACTGCTTGTCAGAGAAGAGACTGTGGGTTGTGAGATATTGAACTACCTCGGTGTTCATAATGGCTTCGAACACTTTGCCAAAAATCGGTAGGAGGTTGATAAGGGTGATAATTAGTGGGGTCAGAGGGTTCTCCATTATTTTTTGGTTGAAAAAGAAAATTGAAATTTTTCTCCAGCAAAGCCCGTTTTCAGATGATTCTATACTAAAGTTTATTTGATATATCAGTCAGTTAAGTGCCATAAGTGATACACGCTTGGGCGATCATGTCTCAAAAGAGACATGACTGACTGGGCAGAAGATTTTCTATCCTGCTCTTTAAACTATAGCTGAAGGAAGAAGAGACCGATTGTATAGTAATTAGTGGGGGATCAGTTTATTACTTAATAACAATAGAAAACTGATCCCCCACTTGTTGCCCAGTAGAAGCTTTACTAATGTTTCCAACTATTATCTTCATTCAGTCAGTTAAGTGCCATAAGCGATACACGCTTAGGCGATCATGTCTCTTTCGAGATATGACTTACTGGGCAGAAGATTTTCCCGACGTAGACCGCCATTACTTTTTGCAGTAGACTGGTTGCCAACCAAAGCTATAAAACCCAATATGTTCTACTATTTAACCCTTAGCTGTAAGTAAAGTAGAAGGATAATATTATATTTAGTACATTAATAAGTAGCAATTAGTAAGGAAACAGTTTATTACTAATAACAACATAAAACAGATCGCCCATTGTATGGCCAGTAGAAATCATAATTATTTTTCCAACTATTATATTCAGTCAGTTAAGTGCCATAAGTGTTACA